>WHUY01000159.1:0-53725 GCA_015179035.1 Tirmania nivea
TTATCAATAAGCCTATCAAGGATTGGTTCAAATCATTAGTTAAAGTCAATAATTATGGGTTTCTTCTTTTTATAGGTGGTAGTATTATATCTTAGTTGCTTGTAGAAGTCATAACGTTGTTTAAAGAATCGGGATAATTCTATGGAAATGGTAATAGGAGTGTTCTTAACTACTACTCACTTCTGGAAATGAGTAATAACTACAGCTGTCTAGAAGATATTATCAATATTACTTCTAGAGGGGGTTAGTATAGAGTTCTAAGGTTATTGAGATACAATTGCTACATTTTAGTAAATTTCTTTTATATAGTTACTGAGTACTTCTTTATGAGAGTTAGTGGGTAGAGGAGTAGAAACTAATTTGGTTAGTTCTTTATAAGAATTTTAGACTATATTAAGGTTATCCAAACAATTTTTAAGGAATTCCTTCTTTTTATGAAGAACTGAATCTGTAAGGGTATAGTTGAGGCTGTCATATCCTAGAGTATTATAGATAGTATAGATTTCAACTATAAATATGTAGTTGCATATCATATAAGAGCTACCATATATAGAATAATAAAAATCTTGGTATATAGACTAATATATACACTCATATTATTAATAGTTAGTATACATAAGAGTGATATGAATAGGAGTTGATATTAATAGAGGAGTTAAGGGCTCCTTTTCTTCGTTCTTAGTTGCTACTTATGAAATAGGTTCTACTTTAGGTTCTTTAGTATTATTGAGCTAACACCTATTAAATAGTTCAGTATTAATAGAGGTGAGAGATTTTTCATCAAAGGCTTCTGATTTATAGGTGAGTACTTTATACTTATAGTTATCTTCTACTTCTGCTTTAGCTTTATAGTAGGGGCAAGAGAAATAGTATCCCAGCTCTATAGCTCTTCTATTGTATTTGTTGTAGTTATAATTAATATGCTAAAAATTAATAGCTCTATAAGAAACCATTTTAGATAATAAAGCTAGAGGGTATAAAAAAGAAGTTAAGGTGTTACTATAAAGATAAGTAGGAAGGTCGATACTAGTAGGAATATAATTATCCTCAGTAGTAGAAATATCGAAATATTTATGCTTTTTTGATAAAGCATCTGCTATAAAATTCTTCTTTCTTGCTATATATTGAATTTTACAATCAAATTCTATAAGGACTTTTTATTATCATCTGAGTTTCTGGCTTGCAGATTTCTGAGTACGAAAAGTGACCAATGGTTTATAATCTATGAGGATAGTGAATTTGTGACCTCTGAGTTGTACTTCAAAAAATTTTAATAAGCCCCTAATTACTAATAATTTCTTTTAGAAAATTAGGTAGTTTAATTGAGCTGAATTAAATTTTCTAGAGTAAAAGTAAGATAGTCTGATATAGGTAAGAGGGCTTTGACTAATCTAAGATTATAAACTTATATTACTAATATCACAAATTAAATATTTGGGTTTAATAGATATATTATTCTAGAGTTTTAAAATATTAGAAAATTTATAAGTTCTTTTAGTTTTTCAAATACTATACTATATGTGTTAGTCCATTTCCATTTCTTAGTCTCTTCTTATAATTCCGATAATGTACTTATCTAAAATACTAAACTAGAAATAAAATGATTAAAATAATTAACAATTCTAAAAAAGCCTTGAAGATCTTTCTTCCTTTTAGAAATGGGAAAAGTTAATATTATTATTCTCTTTATAGGATCAACATAGAGTCTATTTAAGGTCAAAATATAATCTAAGATCTCTAGTCTGTCTGTAAAGAATTGATATTTGCTCATTTTCAAAAAGAATCCTTTATTTTCTAATTATTATAATACTATTATAAGAGTAGCAATATACTATTTATAGGTTTCAATAAAGATAATAGTATTATTAATATAGATTATTATATTCTTATAGAGCCTATCCTTAAATACTTTATGCATTACTTAAACTATAGTAGCTAGTATATTACAGTCTTCTTGTTACATAATTCTACTTCTATAATATTCTAAATGCGTCAAGAATATAGAGTATTTCTTTAATTCTGGATCGATTCTAATATTGTGGTAGCTATCTACTAGGTCTAATATTGACTAAATAGGATTTGCCACTACTAGTTCAATTAATTCATTAATATCAAGTAGTAGTGTATAGTCTAGTTCGACTACGAGATTGCAGTTTTGATAGTTATTAAGAAATCTAGCTTCTTTTAGTTTATTTTTTTTGGGGATAGTAAATATGGTAACTACATTAGTATTATTTTCAGCTTAGTAGATTTGTCCTGTCTTTTTATCTCTAGTAATTTTATCATAAATTTATTGTCTAAATTAGTAGCCTAATAGTCTCTATCATAGTATCTATGTTACTCTGAGTTTGGGTTTGATATAGTGGTTGACTTTTCTGAGAGGTAGTAAATCTTATAGAATTTCTTTTAGAAATAATTTAGGAAATTCTATTATTAGATTAAATTGCTTTTACATAGATAAAACTATAGTTATTATATCTGCTTTTATATTAGTATCTTCTATATTACTAATAGTATTCTAGTTATCTAGTTCACTATAATCTATAACTGTCTTACAAGTTACTTCTAAGTATGCAGTTCTAATTCTACTTTTAGTTGTTCTAAAACTTTTTTATATTTTTAAAGGAATATAAATAATATTTTTATGCTAGATAGTAACTGCTTGGTGACCTGCAAGGATTATAGCATAAACCTTAGTAAGTACAGGTTCCCCGAGAATCATATCCCAATTATTTAGGTATATTGTATAGAAGGTATATTCTTTTATATATCCTATCTAATCTAATTTGATTGTATATATTTTATTAATTATTACCTTAGATTCCATCAAGGTTATACCTAAAGATATTTTCTTAATACTCTTTATTTATATTTTATATAAGTATATAAATATAGAATTGATTAAGTCTTCTCTCTTTATTTAGAGATCTATTAGTACTAGAGCTAGTTAGTTATTCACTCTAATATAAATTTTATTATAGTCAATTGGTTATATTGACAGGAGTTATTCCTTAATTTTATCCTTATTGACTTTCGATATAGTGGTTGTAGTAAGATCTTATATTATAGTTCATAATAGTACCTTATTCTATTACTTCCTATAATCCTTATAAGAATGTTTAAGGTTCTAATAGTATAGATATTTCTTATCTCTTATTAATTATATCCTTGTCTTATTATCTAATTTTTTTGTGATAGTATCCTAATCAAATTCTTTTTATTTATTGTAACTAGTTTTAAAAGAAAGTTTGATATTATTGCTATAATTAGATCCATATTGATTATGGTCTTTTTATTGATCTTAGTCTTAATTAATTAATTTTCAATTTTGTTAGTGGGATCTAGTTGGTATATATAGTAAGGCAATTTCTTTCTTTAATACTTCATATGACTTAGTTTGATATACAAGTTAGTTATATATCTATTCCTCTTTGATTAAGAAAGTTAATATTACTATTATGTATGCAAGTAGGTAATTAAGAAACTTCCTTCTTTTGATCTCTTCTGATATTGATTGTTTACCTTTAGTATCAATTAATTTAATCTGCATTTCAGTAAGCCAGTTGGCAAATTATTTGATACCCATATGTCATCTATCCTTGTAAGGTATAGTAGTTTCCTATTACTTCTATAAAATGTCTTTATTAGTAGACAGTATTAGAAAATCTCTAAATATCTTTATAAAGCTGAAGAATTTCACCTTTTTCCCTTTATCTCTTAGATATTAATTATAAATTGTAAGTACGCTTCCTTAAAATAAAAATCCTATAATTTCTAATACTTCAGTCTTCTCTAAATCAATTCTATTTATCTTCAACTAGTATTAGACTGCCCTAGCCTAAGAGTTAAAATATTATAAGTCTTTTCATTTCTTATCAGTACCATTAAGTTTCTCTAGTAAATTGATTTTAATTCCTTTGATTTTCTTAGGTAAAGTAAGGTTGTTTACTAAAACCATTTTAGTAGTAGATTCCTATTATTGATGTTCTATCGATTTACCTTGTAGAATCTTTTTAGTTTTAGATAGACTAGCTACTAATGAGATACTATTATCTGAATCAAAACTATTACTTAGGTCATTATTATTTAGTCTACTTTGTACTCTAAATTATTATTACTATTGTTGACTAGTATATTCATTTCCTCTACTATTGTTATTATTATCTTCATCTTCTTTATCATTATCCAGTTTCTGTATTTCATTTAAAGAAGGTAGAGAAAAGTTAGAGCTTCCTGCTTCTTGTGCTAATATAGTCTTTTTTTAAGTAAATTTTTAACCTTTGCCTTTATTCTTTATTAATATTTAAGCAAATATTTCAAGTAATCCTAGAATTGGTTTAAACTAATTTTTTGTTGAAGTGAGAATTTCTTCTAAGTGAGTATTACTTAGTATAAAGACTATTAATTTATCCTAATTTTTTATAAGCTAATACTTCTTTTTTAAAAGTCCTACTAATGGTTTTCTTAGTTCCTTTTTAAGAAAGACTCCTAATTCTATATCTTTTTTTCTAAATAGATATAGTGTTTGCCATAAATAGTATCTTACTGCTGCTTCTATTAAGAGTCTAGTATCTGCAGAATGATATTCTTATATAACTCCTATAATTTATATATATTTTAGAATTTCATATATATAGGGTATATATTTTTTCAAAAATATTTCTAATACTTAAGAAAAAATTATTTCAAATATAACCTCATACTCTAATGAATAATTAGACATATATACTAAAGTTATTTTTACATTGTAACTTTGATCTATTACTTCTTCTATAGTAGAGTTGATAATTCTAATCTTTTTAAGAGTATATTTAACTAACTTTTGAATTTCTTTAAGTAGTATAGTCAAATGCCTTGACTTCTTAGTTCGTTTTCTACCTGTAGATACTATTCTGTCTAATACTAATTTCTATTTAGGTTTGCTTTGATATCAATTATTACTCTATAATCTGTTGGGTTAGATTAATAGATTTGATCTTCAAGTTACTTTTCCGCTTTAGTACCTTATTATTTTGGCAGTATTATTGAAGAAGATTTGTTGAATATCTACTCAACTGAGAATAATATTGGTTTAGTTAATAGTAATGATAGTATGGCAGCTTAGTAGAGTCTAAATACATTTTATAGAACTAATTCATCTCCTATTTCTAAGTTATTTGGTAAGAATATTTCATTTTCTGATTATAATATTAAAGTAGATATTGAAGGTATTGAGACTTTCATTAGGATGTTTGAGTTTGGTGTTACTTAGCATAAAGATAATGCTTTCTTTAAAGTATTGTCTAGTATAGAGGAGGCAGTTTATAAGCTATGGAATGATAATTATTTTCTTATTGCACTAATTATTCTTGGAACCTATAGTACTAGTTTTTCGTTTATATACTATATTTTTTGTTTCCAATATGGTATTAAGGATTATTAGGAGTATAAGTTAATTTATTCAGGGTACTAAAAAAAGTATCTAGAATAGGGGTGGAATACCTTTATATAGAGAACTACTGTCTATTAGAGCTCTGCTTAGCTTATTTCTAAGTCTTGTAGTTATACTATAGTTGAGAGTCTAATATCTTGTTAGTTATTATTATAGCTAGTTGAATTTATAACATCATTATTATATTCAAAATGTATTATACTATAAAGTATAAAAGAGTATCGACAAGGTTGCTTAGGCCTTAAGATAGGGGTTTTGAGTAGTAAAGATTAACTTTTGATATTAAAAAAAATATAATGAATGATACTAGATAGTAGTCATTCAGTACCGTTTATACAATCTATATCTACTAAAATAAATATTTATGTATACTAGTTCTGCTAAAAGATTACTTTAGAAGAGTAGTTATTATTAAGTAGAAAGTTTTATTAAAAATATTAATTAATAGGTATAATCTCCACTTAGATTGTTTGCTAACTAACTGATCTATAGTAAGTTATTATCTAACTGAGTATTCTGAGAAGAAGCTTCTAGAGGGAACTTTATACTCCTTTTATATTTGTTCAATAATATATCTGACAAATCAGAATATATGTAATATGACACTTGCCATAGGGTAGTACTATATAAGTCATAGGAAATATATAAGTCATAGGAAATATATAAATTATAGTAAATATATAAGTCATAGAAAATATATAAGTCATAGAATATAAGGCTATATCAGGGCTATATAATACCTTTGAGAATATATATAAGATAGCAAGTTCTATTGAATAACTAACTACCAGATTTGGCAGTTATAAAATAATAACAGATATAAAAAATATGAGATAAAATAATAAGAAATAATATCTCTTATTATACTACATCTGTACATATAATATTTACTAGTATAATAAGATAGCGTGATATAAGAAATATGATAAGCTTATATTCCTTTTAATCCTCTATAGGCTATGAAAATATATTTTGATATATTTCATTACTGATTCACCTTAAGTTAAAAAGTATAATTAAATCTAGGTTATTGTCAATAGGTTTACTCATATAGTATATTTTATTTCTTTAAAGAACTGGAAAGCTAAAAAGTTAGCTGGAATATTTGTCAAGAAAGTATGAAGACTATATAGGCTACTAAAGAGAATCATTTCAAATAAAGATTTGATATTTATGAGTTTGTTTTAGATAGAAGTTATATAGTTATTAAGAGTTAAGTTAGATGAGTCCTTAGTATATTATCCCTAAATAGATAGTCAAACTAAATGAGTTAATATAATGAATAATACTAGACAGTAATTATTTGGTACCATTTATATAATCTATATTTGCTAGAATAGATGTATATATATACCAGTTCTATTAAGGGATTGCCTTGGAAGGATAGTTATTGTTAAGTAGGGAGTTCCATTAAGAATATTAATTAATAGGTATAATCTTCACTTAGATTATTTACTAACTAACTAATCTAATATAGGTTGTTATCTATTTAAGTAGTCTGAGAAAGAGATTCCAAAAGGAAATTTATAATTCTTTTATACTTGTTCAATAATATATCTAATAAATCAGAATACATAAAATATAGTACTTGCCATAGGACAGTACTACATGAGTCATAGAAAATATGAGTCACAGGAAATATATGAGTTATAGGAAATGGGGCTATGCCAGGGCTGTATAATACTCTCGAGTTTATATATAAGTTGATAAGTTTCACTAAATAACTAACTACCAGATTTGGCAGTTATAAAATAATAATAGATATAGAAAATATAAGATAAATAAAATAATAAGAAATAATATCTTTCATTATAGTTAACCAGATCTTAGAGTATTATCTATAGATATATTACTATTGGGATCAAGATGACTGGGTTTAGTTACTTCTGTTCACTAAGTTTTGTTATAATAATACTATCTATTTTAGTACTAAATGTACACCTTTTTATATAGTATATAGTCAATATCTTAAAAACAACTTCTAGAACCTAACTGAGGCCTCAACTGAGTCAAACAACCTTAAAGCAGCTAAGATAGTTGAAACTCTAGATATAATAAAAAAGGCAATAAGGAAGAATATAAAAATAATATAAGCCTATATATCAAAATACTATAATCTTAAAGTGGCAGAGAAGAAACCAATATTCAAGGTAGGAGACTGGATTATAGTCAACATTAAAAATATAAAAAGTAAGCATTCGACTAAGAAGCTTGACTATAAGCTTCAAGAAAAGTTTAAAATTAAATGACATATCAGTACTTATCCCTATAAGTTAGAACTTCCCTCTAGTAAAGGTAAAACCTACTACATCTTTTACATTAGTCTATTGAAACCCTACCATCTTACTATGATTGCCGGCAGATATTTGCCAACACTCCCTCCTATTGATCTTGAAGAATTAGAGTACTAGATAGAGAAAGTTAGGATAAATGACCTTTAGAAAAGAAGAGTAATGTACTTAATTTCTTGGAAGAGTTATAGTCCTAATAATGATACATAGGAACTATGTAAGAACTTAAAGAATAGAGATTCCTAAAGCGTTTGGAAATTCTATCTAGATAATCCTTATAAGCCACAGGACTCTAATATTATTATATAAGGATTTTTCTTTTTTTCCTACTAGGCTTTAGGTTTTTTGAATTATCTTTTACACATTTTTTATTTTTACCTATATTTTTTATACTATTTCTATCCCAGGGGTACAATGAGATGCACGCAGCTGTGTTTTGGCTATTATATATGAGGACTGGTTCTTAAGTCCTATTTATAGTTAATAGTAGCAATACTAATTCTATTTATATAATCAATTAGATTCTTATAAATAAGAACCTTAAGAGGAGAGACACTATTATAGAGTGATATCCAGCTCTACCATAGGTACTTGAGCTCTTATAGAACAACTCTAGATATCTATATGGACTCTAGGTATACTTATAGCAGTATAGTACAAGCCTTTCTAATACTTATCTATAAGAGATAAGTATATAAAATGGGTATAAATCTAGGAGTGGTATATAATCATTATAGATAGTTAAGACCCTTATGACACGCCCTTAGACCCTTAAAAGAGCTATGGTTTAAGTTTCATAAGTATTCAATTAATAGTTCAATAGTTATACCTAGATTAATATACTGACTATATATATATATACTAGCTATACTAGCTATTGCCCTAAAGTCTTAGCATTATCCTAAACTAAAGTTATTACTCTGAATATTAGAAAAATAATTAGTAAAAATAAATACAATAATAAAGCCATGAGGATATACTTTAGACTAAAGTACATTCGGTGATATTAGAAAGAAGTATACTCTAGGCTAAGGCTAAAGATATAGTCAAAATATAAAGTTCTCTGACTTTAATATTTTAAAGTTATATCTAGATTTATTCATTGCTTTTATTTCATTTCTATAATCTATTTCATGTTTGGAGTACTACTCATAAAGTTATAAGACCTTTAATAAGCTTAATTAAATTAATAAGGAAGTTTATCTATTATTGATAACAACTCCATAAATAATATAGGCATTAAAATGAATTAAGATTTTATAATCTTTTATATATCAATGCTTATCTAATAATAATCTATTTATGACCTATGGTTCTTTATTAATAAAGTTATGAGTAGTTGAAATTTATTTTCAATAGACATTAGATACTATTAAGAAAATACTACTACAAGCTCAAATAGATAACTCTATGATACTACTAAATAGTTATTCAATAGTATTAGAAATTAGTACTATATTAGAAGTAGAAATTAGTTATCTTAGCTAAGTATTCTTTAATAAAATATGTTAGCTTAAGTAAAGTATATAAAATATATAAGCATAGGAATCTTCTCTATATTTGGACTAGTAACCTATAATAATAAACATAAATTATGACTACATTAATAAAGGTGTAGATAGTATAACACTTAAGAAGAAATTCTAAAGAATAATAGGTAGGTATGTATCTCCTAAAAATATTTTATCAAAGAATATTTACTATTACTGTATATTATAAATAGTGATAATAGTTCTCAGTTGAATCTAATTCTACTATTAAGAGTATTCAAGAATAAAAGTACCTCAAGTATATGAAGCTTACAAAGTTCTAAGTCTAGTTCACCTTATTTCCAACTGATAAAAGATTTATTTTATATTATAAAATAAAATCTATTAGAAAGGATTAAAGTGAATTGAACTTTTTACTATAGGATTTTATTTTGAGTTATATAATAAATATTATTATAGTAGTATAAGTGTGGCCGTCCTATTCTTTAGTTGTTAGAGTACTATAAGGGTGAATAAAGCCCCTATAAGACTATTCTTTTTTGTTATTAACTATAACTAGTAAGGATAGTAGATTATTTTAACTAAATAGTAGATTATTATCTACAAGATCCAAGAGTGATATATATTAGACTCAATTGTAATAAACTATTAGTAGAAAATTAAGTTTATAGGTATATGATGATATTACTTTAGAGATCTTATAAGATTTAATATATTTGTGATCTAGTTTTTTTTTTAAGTATTAGATAGTGATATATTAAATATTAAACTATACTATCATGGAGTAATATTCAACCCTACTATAGGTATTTAAGCTCTTATAGAAAGACCTTAGATATCTATATAGACCCTAAGTATACTTGTAGTAGTATAATATAAGTATTTCTAATACTTATCTATTAGAGATAAGTATATAAAATAAGTATGAACCCTAAAGTAGTATATAACTATTCTAGATAGTCAGAACCTCTATAATACATCTATAGACTCTTAAGGAAGCTATGGTTTAAGTTTTATAAGTATCTAATTAATGATTCAATAGTTATATATAAATTAATATACTAACTATATATATATATACTAAGTATATTAACTATTATTTTAAAGTCTTAGTTTTATCTTGAACTAAAGTTATTACCCTGAACTTTAGGAAAATAACTTGGTAAAAATAAATAAAATAATAAAGCCATGAAGATGTACTTTAGACCAAAGTATATCTAGTAAAATTATAAGGAAGTATGCCTTAAGCCAAGGCTAAAGATATAATCAAAATATAAAGTTCTTTAAATTTAATATTTTGAAGGTATATGTAAGCTTATCTATTACCTTAATTCTATTTCTATAACCTATTTTATGATTGGAATAATATTCAGAGAATTATAAGATCTTTAGTAAGGTTAATTAAATTTATATAGAAGTTTATCTATTATTAATAATAACTCTATAAATAGTATAGCTATTAAGATAAATTAAGATTCTATAATCTTCTACGTATTGATACTTTTCTAATAATAATTTATTTGTAACCTATAGGTCTTTATTAATAGAGTTATAATCAGTTGACAATTATTTTTAATATATACTAGACACTATTAAGAAAATACTACTACAAGCTCAAATGGATAATTTTATAATATTATTAGATAGTTATTTGATAGTATTAGGGATTAGTAATATATTAAAAGTAGAATTTAGTTATCTTCATTAAGTATTCTTTAATAGAATAAGTTAGCTTAAGTGAAGTATATGAAATATATAGGTATAGAAATCTTTTTTATATTTAAGCTAGTAACTTATGAGAATAAGTATAGATTATAACTGCATTAATAAAGGTATAGATGATATAATACTTAAGAAGAAATTCTGAAGAGTAATGAGTAAGTATATATCTTTCAAAATATTTTATTAAAAAATATCTACCATCACTATATATTATAAATAGTAAGAGTAGTTCCTAGTTGAATCTAATTCTATTATCAAGAGTATTTAAAAGCAAGAGTACTTTAAATATATAAAATCTACAAAGTTTTAAATATAGTTTACTTTATTCCCAACTAATAATAGATTTATTTTATATTATAAAATAAGATCTATTAGAAAGAATTAAAATAAAATTAAACTTTACTGCTATAAGATTATATTTTATATTATGAAATAGATATCGTTGTGGCAAGATAAATATAGCCATCCTATTTTCTAAGTCATAAGAACCCTATAAGAGTTAATAGAACCTTTGTAATATTACTTTATAAACTAGTAATTCTTATTTTATTTAAATATTATATACTTAAATTAATATATCTAATTCTTAGATACTAAGAGGACCTAGCTAGCTCTATTGATTTATTATACTCTTAGATATTATATTTTATGCTATTATATAGTGACCATATAACCTTCTATAATCAGAAACTAATATGAAAGATAATATACTAATGAAGGATATCTTTTCATAAGGAATAGAATCCTCTATACAGTAATTCTATTCTTTAGATGAATTAATATCATACCTATAAGAATTTCTATTGAGTTTATTGCATCCTTTTAATCTATCAATTCAATAGCTATTATAATAAGCAGGTAGTAATACTTTTTCATAATACTCATTATATTTACTACTATACCTTACTAGAGCAATACTTCTTACTATAAGCTAAAAACAGTATAACTAACTATTAGCTTGTATTATTCAAGATAGAGCTATAGAATCTGAAAGATATAAAGCTAAAATCTTAGACCTTATAAGAGGTCTACAAGCTTAAACAACTCTCTTAGTCAGAGCTTAACAAGCTTATAAAATAGCTTAAGAGGCTTATTAAGTAGTTTTTAAAGGTATAAAAGCTATTTATGAATATCTAAAGTTATTATGATAGCAAATAACTAATGAAATAATAGCTTTTAAAAGTTAAACAATAGGGTAAGAAGATACTATCAAGTGATTAATAGTATCTATTAGTGAGGTATTAGAGAAGCAGTAAGAATTACTTACTAATAAACTTACTTAAGATATAGGAGTAATCATCGATATAACTAAAACTGAATTTAATACAATCAAAGCTAATATAGGTAAAATAAGTAACTAGATATAAAAGATAATCAAACAGAAAGAGAATAATCATATTCAAAGTTATAAGATAAATAAAGAATCCTTTAAGACTTTTTTTCACCTAATCTAAACTTACAAGTAGAAGCTTAAAGACTTATAAGAGCTTTTGATTAACTAAACTACTATAAAGTATATTTAATCAAATAGTATAAATAGTTTTATCTATAATATCTACTTTAGCCTAGTGGGTAGTCTTATATCTCCACTACTACCACCTCTACTATTATCTCCCCCTCTAACTAAAAAGACTAATATTCTTTCTAAAAAGAAAGAACCTTGAAACCTCTTATTAATTCTAAAGTTTGATGGAATTTTAAATAAATTTAAAGAATTTTTTATAAAGGTAGATCATACCTTTAAATATATATTACTAATATATTCTACTCATAGTGAAAATTTTTTATTTATTATAGATCTAATTATAGGAGAAGCTAATCTTTGATATTATATTAACTAATATAAGTAAATACTAGATACTAATTCTAGATAGGTCAAATAGAATATGTTTAATATTTTTAAATAAGAATTCATTAATATCCATTAAAACTAGTATAAGTAGTATGATATAAAGGTCTCACTCAAAAAGAAGTACTAAAAGAAAAATAAAATAATAAAACACTTTATTACTTAAGTCAGAATTTATTAGTTAGTAGGAGAGCTACTACAGGAATAGCTCTAGAAATATTTAATCAAAGCTATTTAATCTAAGACTAGAGCTGATGTAGTCTAAGTCAGTACTAATAAAGATATTCTTGATAAAGTATCTACTAGTACAGAAATATACTTTTAGACTATTATAAATATTAAGTTTTTAGTAGAGTATAAGAAAGTAAAAGAGATATATATATAGAACTAGTTCTGTCAAAAAAAATAGGCTACTAGTATAAAAAAGAAAGCAGTTCTTACCTCTAAGACTAATAAGAAGAAGTTTAAGAACCTTAAGGACTAAATTTCTAAGCCAAAGTAGAAGGCAAAAACTAAGTCTAATACTAAATTTAAATCCAAGTCTAATACTTTTAAGAAAAAAAAAGAGCTTGGCTAAGATAAGGTTACTTATACTATGTAGTAGGCTCAGAAACATAATATATAGTATATTAAATATAAGGATAAAAACTACATGATAGGTAACTATATGGTTAGATCAAAGTCTTCAGTAGACTCAAAAAGAAAAAGTAAAGCTAAGAAGGAAGAGAAGAAGGTAGCGATAGTAGTAGCTGTAGTAGTACTACTTGAAGTTTCTTTTAGTTAAATAATTAGAGATAATAAGTTAAATTATAGAGAAAATTTAGACTATTAAGCATATAGGCTATATAGTATATTAGGTCAGATAGTCTCATAGGATTAGTTTTCTCTTTATATTATCAAAAAGGGTATCTCTATTGGTAGTTGAAAGGAGAAATATATTAGAAAACTTATTGATATTGACTCTACTTTTATTAGCTCTATTTCTCATAATTTATCTTCTTCTACTTTTTTTTCTTTATTTGATAAAAATATAAAAAAAGAAATAAAAAGAAAAACTGATAATAAAGTAGTTCCTCTTATCGGCAAACTTTAAAAAAGACTATAAAAGATAATAGTACTAGATATTTTATTAGATAGAATAAAAGATTACTTTTTAGTAGAAAAATTAAGTATAAATGTTATGAAGACTCTATTAACTTTTATAGCACTCTTACAACTAGAAAATAGGACGGCCATACTTATTCTATTATAATAATATCTATTCCATAAAATAAAATATAATCTTATAGCAGTAAAGTTTAATTCTACTTTAGTTTCTCTTAATAAATCTTATTTTACAATACAAAATAAATCTTATATCAATTAGATATAAAGTTTCACTAGATTTAGAACTTTATAGACTTCATATACTTCAAGTATTCTTACTTTTAAATACTTTTAATAGTAGAATTAGATTTAACTAAGAACTACTCTCACTATTTATAATGTATAGTAATAGTAGATATTCTTTAATAAAATATTTTTGGAGGATACATACCTGCCTATTACTCTTTTGAATTTCTTTCTAAGTATTATACTATCCATATCTTTGTTAATATAATTGTAATCTATACTTATTGTTATAAGTTACTAGCCTAAACTTAGAGAAAATTCTTATACTTATATATTTTATATACTTCACTTAAGCTGACTTATTCTATTAAAGAATACTTAACCGAGATAATTAATTTCTACTTCCGATATAGCACTAATCCTTGATACTATCGAATAACTATTTGGTAGTATTATAGAGTTATCTATTTGAGCTTATAGTAGTATTTTTTTAATAGTATCTAGTATCTATTGAAAATAATTTTCAACTGCTTATAACTCTAGTAATAAAGAATTGTGGATTATAAATAAATTATTATTAGAGAGGTATTAATGTATAGAAGATTATAAAATCTTAATTTATCTCAATGCCTATATTATTTATAGAGTTATTATTAGTAATAGATAAACTTCCTTATAGATATAATTAAGCTTACTAAAGATCTCATGACTCTATAAGTATTATTCTAAATATAAAATGGATTACGAAAATAGAATCAGAGCGATGAATAAACTTAAATACAACTTTAAAATATTAAATTTAGAGAATTTTATATTTCGACTATATTTTTGGCCTTAGCTTAGGAGGTACTTCCTTATAATATCACTAGATACACTTTGATCTAAAGTACACTTTCATAGCTTCATTATTGTATATATTTTTACCAAAGTATTTTCCTAAAGTTTAGGATAATAACTTTAGTTTAGGATAATACCAAGACTTCAAGATAATAACTAGTATAACTTGTAAATATATATATAGTCAGAATTTTGATCTAGGTATAACTATTGAACCCTTAATCGGATACTTATGAAACTTAAACCGTAGCTCCCTCAAGGGTCTATAAGTATATCATAAAGGTCTGAACTATCTATAATAATTATATATTACTTCAAGGTTCATACCTATTTTATATACTTATCTCTTATATATTAGTATTAAAAAGGCTTGCACTATACTACTATAAGTGAACCTAGAATCCATATAAATATCTAAAGTCATTCTATAAAAGCTCAAGTACCTATGGTAGGGCTGGATATTATCTTTTGATAATGCCTTCTCCCTTAAGGTTCTTGTCTGTAAGAACCTAATTAATAATATAAATAGTATCAATATTATTACTATCAAATATAGATAGAGCTTAAGGACCAGTTCTTATATACAATAGCTAAAATACAGCTGCGTATGTCTCATTATACCTTTGGGATAGAAATAGTATAAGAAATACATGTAAGAAATAAAAAATATATAAGAGATAATTTAAAAAATCTAAAGCCTAATTGAAAAAAAAGAAAAATATTCACAAGATAATATTAGGGTCCTGTAACTTATGAAGATTATCTAGATAAAATTTTCGAATAATTTCAGAACCTCTATCCTTCATATTCTCATATGGTTCTTATATATTATTATTGGGACTATAGCTCTTCTAAGAAACTAAGTATATCACTCTTCCTTTCCAAAGCTTACTTGTCCTAACTTTTTCTATCTGGTACTCTGATTCTTTGTAATTGACAAGAGAGGGTATTGACGAATATCTGCTAGCATTTATATTAAGGTACTAAGGTTCTAATAAACTGATATGGAAGAGAGAGTCTATTTTACTTATCCTTAGGAGAAGTTCTAACTTATAGATATAAGTACTAATGAGTCTTTTGATTCTGAACTTTCTTTAAAGCTCATACTCAAGCTTTTTGGTCAGACGTCTAGTCTTAATATTTTTAGTATTGACTATGATCCAGTTTCTTATCTTAAATATTAGTTCTTTCTCTACTACCTTAAGATTGTAGTACTTTGATATCTAGGCCTATACTGCCTTTATATTCTTTTTTATAGCCTCTCTCATTACATATAGGGTTTCGACCATCTTAGGTACCTTAGGATTGTTTGATTCGATTGAGGCCTTGGTTAGATTCTAGAAGTTATTCTTGAGGTATTACTTATATGCTGCATAAAAAGAAGTAAGTTTAGTACTAGAGTAGATAGTATTATTATAACAGAATTTAATGAATAGAAGTAACTCAACCTAGTTATTCTGATCCCAATAGTAATACATTTATAGATAATACTTCAAGATCTGGTTGACTTATTCAGTTTGACTATCTGTTTAGAGATGATATACTGAGGACTTATCTAACTTAAGTCCTAATAACTATATGACTTCTATCTAAAAGGAACTTATAAATATCGAGTTCCTATCTGAAATAACCCTCTTTGGCAATCCATATAGTTTCTATACCTCCTTGATAAATATTTCAACTAACTCTTTACCCTTTTGGTCCTTTAAAGGAATAAAATATATTATTTTAGTAAATTTATCAATAATAACCCACATTTGATTATACTTTTTGACTAGAGGTAAATTAATAATAAAATCTATCAAAATATATTCTTATAGCCTATAGGGAATTGGAAGAGGTATAAGCTTACTATATTTCTTATGTTATATAGTTTTGTTGTACTAGCAAATGTTACAGATATGGATATACTTATATACCTAATCTTTCATATTCAGCTAGTAGTAATTTTATTTTATTAGTTCAAAGGTCTTATTATATCTAAAGTATTCTACAACTTGAGTATCATAGCTCTAGAATACCACCTTGGGTTTGAGTCAGTTATTATCAAGAATATATAAATATTTTTTATAGATTACTATATTATCTTCCAAACTATAATACTTGAGACTACAATATTCCTTGCTAAACTTCAATATATTCTAAATCTCTAACCATTTCTCATTTATAAGACCAGTCTCTAGGATTTCTTTTGACTAAGTTGATTTTTCTCTTTGTAAGGCCTTCACTACCATAATTTAGTATATTATTAGTACCTCCTTACCTGAACCTAATTAGAATTGACTAAGTTTGAATATCTGAATCATATAGTCCTACTTGTCTCCCTTTTCTTTAAAGTTAGAATCAATATAATGAAAAAATACATTAGCTTTATTATTCTTATTACCTGAGTAGTAAATAATCCTAAAATTGAACTAGCTTAGTATTTCTACCTATCTAGCCTACTTTTAATTGAGTAACTTTATAGAATTAAAGTACTCAAGATTCTTATAATCTATATATAATTATCTCTTTAGGGGTACTCATCAAGAAGTATCTCTATTTCTAAAAGCAATTGACTATTATGACTATTTTCTTATCATAGATATTATAATTAAGTTTTGCTGGAATAAAGTGCTTCAAGTAGTAAGTAATTAGATACTAATAACTATCTGGTTTTTTTTGAGAAAAGATACCAGCCTATGCTAGATTAGATATATCTATCTCGATTAATTTTTATTATTCAGGATAATAATAGTATAGTATTAAAGCAGTAGTGAACTTAAATATTAGCTCATTAAAGACCTTCTGATACTACTATATCTAGTTCTAAGGAATCCAATAATAGATTAACGTTTAAATTGAGAGAGCTAAACTACTAAAGCTTTTAATAAACTAATGATAGAAATTAGTAAAACTAATAAACTTCTGTATCTCTTTGACATTCTAAGGGACTTGCCATATAAAGATATCCTTAACTTTCTTCTGACCCATTTGTATCTCTTTTGTATCGACCTTAAATCCTATGAATTCTACCTTAAGGATATAGAAGATATACTTTTTAATATTGATATAAAAGTTATTTTCTATTAGCTTTTATAATATCTAATAGATAAGTTCAATATATTTTTCTTTAGTCTAAATATATAAAAGGATATTATTAATATATATAATAATCTCTCAATCAATTCTCTTAGATACAATATTATTAATATATTATTAGAAGATAGATAGAGTATTAGTTAGCCCAAAAGATATAACTATATACTCATATAAGCTATATCAGATCTTAAATACTATCTTCTACTAGTCTTTAGCTACTATTCTTAGTAAGTTAAACTTAAGTTTTAAGTCAAGTTTGAAGAAAACCTGTAAAATACTAATTTGTTCTATAAGAATAGTCATGAGTGGTAGGGTGTTACAAACCCGACCTTGTCAATCCCTGGCCCCTGTTGCATATCGGCAACCTGCATACTTGCCGGCATAAGCATACTAGCCAAGACCCGATTCCCTGGAACCGACGCTTGTCAATCATTCTCGTACCCGATCCCTGTTCTAGACTAGTTCGGCTACCGACCGCATCCTGGAAGTCCAAACTAAGTACTCGCTTAACTAGAAAATCGACTAGAATAGTCTAGTTGGATACCCTCACTTCCCTTGAACTGCGAGAGTCATGCCAGTACTGGTACGACTCTCAAATAAGAAATTGATCCTCTTGCACTACCCTTATTCACTGTTTTCCTATGCTCCTTCTCATTAGTGTTGAAGAATTTATACTCTGAGAACCTTATTAGTGCGCCTCTCGAGTATTGCTTGCACGTCCTTCCATTATGACTTGAATTGGGATACTTTGACAGTTATGCCAGTTAGTGGCACGACTCTCAAGAAGGAAACCGAATTGTCTATAAAAAGGGCTGATTTCTGCTATGTATTTCCTTCTTTATACAACAACTTATTCTCTTCCTTGTACCTAGAAATAATATCCCGTTCACCCCCTACTTGAGTGTAGTCTAGACTACCCCGCTCCTCCGTTCCTTGTCGACTCAAGTTTCGCCTGAGTCTCCCGCTACCTCGATCACATATATAATACCCCTATGAGTACGATGCCTATGTAACTGCTCACTAGAGTGTCGGATAAAACACTTTACCTGTGTCGCAGGTGGTTCTCCGAGAATGATTCGTAATACTTTGTTGCATGACCTATAGTCTCCACTACACACCATAGTATCTTCCGCTCAGACAGCTCTACCTTCTGAAGATGACGAATGGCGAACTCTAGCAGGTACCCTTCAGAATGCCCCTCCTCCACCTGCCTCTGTTTTCCCTACTATACCTCGGGGGACCCCAATATCCCTTTATTCACCTATCTATGAAGCCTTTGGAGCTGGAATACGCTCCGGTCATGGAATACCGACTATCTTCAATATTCCCACAACCAACACCTCAACAATGGCAGAATGCTGTTGGACCTACTACAATAGGGGATATGAGTATGGAGTAACTGCCCTTAGCTTGACTCCACAGACGGCCACTCTAATGCAATCCTCTTCTTATGCTCCCAAGCTCCATGAACCAGAGAACTTTGATAGTACCAGGTCTAAGTTCACCAGATTCATGATCAAGCTAGTGCTAGTCTTTTCCTCCGACCCTATACGCTACGCTAATGATATAGCAAAAATTGCCTATGCAGCCTCCTATTTGACAGGCTCCACTGCAGACTGGTTCGAACTACACCTCGACCGGACCCAAGGAACTATCGACTTCGACACCTATAACGAATTTGCAACAGCATTGAAAAATACCTATAACAATCCGGATACAAAAGCTATAGCAGAGCAAAAGCTCCTTGCTCTTAAGCAAGGAGGCAAAGACTGCTCTGCTTACCATGCCGAATTTGCCACTTATGCTGCAATTCTCAACTTAGACCACCGAATTAAAATTTCATTCTTCACTAACGGAGCTAATTACAGCCTCAGGACAGCTCTCTCTTACCAAACCTCTCCTCCTGAAGATTTTGATGAATTCGTTCGACTTTGTATTAAGTTGGATAACTGTGCCAAACTGCTCCAATTACGAGACTCTTCTAAGACTATAGAATTCGGACAACAATCCTCTGCACCAAAACCGGCCCCTTCAACCTCCACTGGAACTGCTCCTGGACCTATAGACCTTTCCATTTCTCGCAAACGTGGCCCCCTTATGGAAGAAATTCACAAATATTGATGAGTTAACAAACTCTGCATATATTGTAGAGGACCGGGTCATTGGGCTACTGATTGCCCTATCTCTGCAAAAAGTAAGAAGCTAGCCACTACTAGTACTACTCCTCCACCAGATATTGCAACTTCCGGCCTCCAGGACCTTTTTGAGGTGCCAAAAAACTAGTGCTCTCTTCGAATAACGATGGCAGTTCGAAGAGCACCAGGATACTTTCTGGTGCCATCTCTTCTGATCTTGTTTCTTTTGTTAGTCCGAATTCATTTTCTGCTCTAGAAGAGGTTTATCTCCAAGGAACCGGTTATGTTCTACCTATTGTTTCTCGTAAGACTCGTCGACGACTTGCTCGACGATGCCACCTTGCTTCTGCTTTAATCATTTCTACAATTTCTATTACTCATGACTTAGGATCCGAGGATCCATTTATCTTGCCTTGCCTAGTTAATGAAAACCATTCAGCTACTTGCATGGTAGATTCGGGAGCAAGCTCCCAGTTTATCGACCTTGACTTTGCCTTGAACATGAACTTGCCTTTGAACTGGAAGCCGAAACCTGAGGATCTTGTACTTGCTAATAGTAAACGCTCCCTAGTAGGGCAAATCACCCACACCTGCACTCTAAAACTCATGATCGACCAGCATCTAGAGGTTCTGACCTTTCACGTCACTAAACTAGCCGGTTGGAACCTGATCGTTAGGAAACTATGGCTCCGAGTTCACAATCCCTCAATCGACTGGACTTGCAATACTATCGCCTTTGCCTCAGGGTATTACCACACTCATTGCCTGCCTACTCGAACACCGACTCACCGAGAACCTCCCAAAAACACCCTAAACCCCCTCCGAATCTCGGTTATCTCCCAAGCTGCCTTTTAAGTAGCTATCAAAGACCCATAGTCTCGGTTATATATTGCTGCAATTTATGTATCTCCAGAAGACGACGATGATGATGACCCAGAACTAGCTACCAAACTTGTCCCCCTTGAATACCATGACTATCTGAACATTTTCTCTGAAAAAGAAGCTCGAATTTTACCCCCTCACCGATATGTCAACCATGCAATTCCACTTCAAGAAGGAGCCAAACCTCCATTTGGACAAATGTATTCTATATCAGATGCCGAATTAAAGGAGGTCAGGGAATGGATTAATGAGAATCTCTCTAAATCCTTTATCCGAGCTAGTTCTTCTTCTGCAGCGTCTCCTATCCTCTTTGTCAAGAAAAAAGATGGTTCCTTCCGTCTTTGTGTCAATTACCGGGCCCTCAATGATATTACAATCAAGGACCGAAACCCCCTACCACAAATTGAAGAAACTCTTCACCAAATTCATGGCTGCAAATACTTCATCCGTCTCGACCTCTAAGCCTGCTTCAACCAGATCCAGATCAAGGAAGATGACGAATGGAAGACCGCTTTCAGAACCCACTACGGACTCTTTGAATTCCTCATTATGCCTTTTGGATTAACTAATGCCCCAGCTACGGCCCAAAGGTTTATGAACAATACACTTCAAGAATACCTTAATGTCTTTTGTGTTTGCTATATAGACGATATCCTGATCTACTCAAAATCCTTGAAAGAGCACAAGGAACAGGTATGAAAAGTCCTACAAAAGCTGAAAGAGGCTGGACTATTCATCAAACCAGAGAAATATGAATTCTCTATCAATAAAACCATATTCCTTGGTTTTATTATCTCCGAACAAGGCCTAGAAATGGACCCCGAGAAAGTCAACGCCATTCTTAACTGGGAAACCCCGAAATCAGTGAAGAACATTCAGTGTTTCCTTAGATTCACCAACTTCTATTGGCGCTTCATCAATAAATACTCGCACCTTTGCCAACCCCTCTTTAACTTGCTCCGAAAGGATGTCCCCTATACTTAGGACGCCGCATGGGAGGAGGTTTTCAGCCTTCTTAAAAAGGCCTTTACCTCTGCCCTCGTCCTCTGACATTTTAACCCCGATCTTGAAACCCTTGTAGAAACCGATGCTTCAGACTACGTCACTTCCGGGATACTCTCCTAGAAGTACCTAGAAAACGAGAAACTCGTACTTCACCCTGTTGCCTTTATCTCTGAAAAAATGTCCCCCGCTGAATGTAACTATGGAATTGGGGATAAAGAACTCCTCGCAATTATCTTGGCCCTTGAAAAATGGCATATCTACCTTCACTAACTCCCATGCCCCTTTACCATTATTACCGACCACTATAATCTACAAACATTCACCTCTAAAGCTCTCCTTTCACAGCGACAAGCACGATGGGCATAAAAATTAGCCCAATATGACTTTAAGATTATCTTCTGGCCCGGTAGTCAGAATACAAAAGCCAATGCACTAACAAGACGATCTGAAGATCTCCCTGAAGAGGGGGATGAACGCGGTCGCCCAATGTAAGCCCTTATACTCCCTGAAAAATTCTCCCTTTCTGCAGCCTCGGTTGCAAATAATGAAGATATTCTCGCTGCCCTGAAATCTAACAAACTCGCTAAAGAAATTATTCTTGCTCTTGAGACAAAGGTCAAGAAACATTCCGTAGTCCCTTTATCCGAGTGCAAGATCTCCGATGGACTTATCCTCATCAACGATCTTGTCTATATTCCCAACTCACTAGATATTCATCTCCGAATCCTTCACAACTGTCACGATCACCCCACTGCTGGACATCCTGGTCTCACGACAACCTATGAGCTTGTTTCACGGGACTACTGATGGCCAAAAATGCGCTAAACTATCACTCAATACATCCGAAACTGTGATACATGTGCCCGGATTAAGTCTGCTCTCCATGCCCCTTACGGCCTCCTGAAACCCCTACAAGTCCCCTTTCGGAAATGGTCATCCGTTTCCCTTGACCTTGTCACAGGGCTCCCTATCTCTAAAGGATTTGACGCCTTACTCGTAGTAGTTGATCGACTTTCCAAGATGGCTCACTATATTCCTACTACAACTAATATTACTTCCAAACAGATTGCCAAGCTCTTCTTTGATAATATCTTCCGACTTCATGGAATTTCTGATTCAATCGTCTCCGACCGTAGTACCCAATTTGTCTCCAAATTCATTCGTTCCCTCACATCACTTATTGGTATTCAGCAAAAAGTTTCTACCGCCTTCTACCCCTCAACTGATGGCTAAACTGAGAGAATCAATGCAATTGTGGAATAATATTTATGAGCCTACTATAATTACCAATAAGATAATTGGTCTGAACTAATCACTATGGCCGAATTCTCGTATAATAACACTCTGTCTACTACCCTTGACATCACGCCCTTTCAAGCTACGTATGGCGAGAACCCTCGCTATCAGATCAACCCAAACCCTGCAGTAAAACTCCTAGTACCCACCATCATTAAGGAATATACAGACCATCTTGCAGAACTCGATGCTCATCTCAGATCCGAAATGATCTGGGCCCAGGTAACCTACTCAGAACAAGCTAACAAGTCTCGAATTCCCCCACCTAAGCTGAACGTCAGCGATGAAGTATGGCTCCTCCGCCGGCATGTCAAGACCACATACCCCTCAACTAAGTTGGATTTCAAGAAACTCGGTAAGTTTCGAATTATCCAGAAGATCTCGTCTCATACTTATAAGCTTGATCTCTCTGCCTCGATGAAAATCCACCCTGTTTTCTATATCTCGCTCCTTGAACCTGCCTCCACAGACCCTCTGCCTGGCCAAACTCAGCTACCCCCACCCCCTGTCATCATCGAAGACGAACCCGAGTAGGAAGTCGATGAAATAGTCGACTTGCACTTCCGAGGTCGATCCCTTAAATATCTCACCCAATGGGTAGGTTATGACGAACTTACCTAGGAACCTGCTGCCTTGTTTTTGAATACACCTAGCACTGTGAAAAAGTTCTACACTTCGTACCCCTCAAAACCCCGACCTCGAACTCTACCAAAATAAGTAGAACCAATCACCTCGACCATGACTCGCAGGAGCTCGTCCTCAGAGAGGGGGCTACTATTACAAACTCGATTTTGTCAATCCCCAGCCCCTGTCGCATATTGGCAACTTGCATACTTACCGGCATAAGCATACTAGCCAAGACCCGATTCCCTAGAACCGACGCTCGTCGATCATTCTCGCACCCGATCCCTGTTCTGGACTAGTTTAGCTACCGACTGTATCCCGGAAGTCCAAACTAAGTACTCGCTTAACTAAGGAATTGACTAGAATAGTCTAGTCGGATACCCTCACTTCCCTTGAATCGCGAGAGTCATACCAGTACTGGCACGACTTTCAAATAAGAAATCGATCCTCTTGCACTACCCTTATTTGCTATTTTCCTACGCTCCTTCTCATTAGTGTTGAAGAATTTGTACTCCAGGAACCTTATTAGTATACCTCTCGAGTATTGCTTGTATGTCCTTCTGTTATGACTTGAATTGGGATACTTTGACAGTCATGCCAGCCAGTGGCACGACTCTTAAGAAGGAAACCGAATTGTCTATAAAAAGGGTTGATTTCTGCTATATATTTCCTTCTTCATGCAATAACTTGTTCTCCTTCTTGTACCTAGAAAGAATATCCTGTTCACCCCCTACTTGAGTGTAGTCCAGACTACCCCACTCCTCCATTCTTTATCGACTCAGGTTTCACTCGAGTCTTCTACTACCTCGATCATATACGTAATACCCCTACGAGTGCGATGCCTATGTAACCGCTTACTAGAGTGCCAGATAAAACACTTCACCTGTGTCGCAGGTAGTTCTCCAAGAACGATTCGTAATATAGGGGATACTTATCTTTTTTAGTAATAACATTAAGCCTTCTATAGTTAATAACTATTTTAAGCTTCCTATTAGCTTGTTTGGTAAATAAAATAAGAGTACTAGTATTGTTTTTGCTGAGTCTAATCTTACCAATTTAGAATATCTTATCAAGGTATTTTTTGAGAAGCTCTAATTTATTAGGAGAGGAGGGGTACAACTTCTCTAATAGTAGACTTTTTCCTTCTTCTAACTTGATTATTATATCTTATAGACCATCAAAGGGAAGGGCAGATTATATCTTCTTTTTAAAAGTTTTTGTAAAATCCCTATACTAAGATAGTAATTAATTAGCAAGTTTTTTAAGGTTCTTAGTCATAGTTATTTTCATAACTTTATAAATGTTACTATTAGCAAACTTTTGATAATCCCATTCTCTAATCTCAATAAGTCCAATATACTAAGTTTCTACAAGTACTTTATCAAAATCAGTAAAATTAGTAACCTCCTTGATCTTTAATATCCTCTTAAGCTCGAGCCTATAAAAAGTAATAACTTATAGCTTATTATAATTAGCCTTGATCTAATCTATTCTTAAAATAAATAGAAGACCTAGTTTGAGGCACATAACCTTAATTACTATATCAAAAGTCTCATTTCACTCTAATCTTATATCAGGGACTTTTATTTATAGGTTTCAGACCTACACTTTACCAAATCTCTTCAGAATCAAGCCATTAGTGCTTTCTAATCTTAGTCTTTTCTCCCACTTTATCTAAGGTAGTATTATCTATTCAATAAAATCAGAGTCAAAAATTGTAGCTTCTGCACTAGTGTCAACTAAAGTATTTATAAAAAGTTCCCTTTTTAATCCTCTGTATATCTAAGATAACCTAATAGAGATAAAAAACTTTAGCTAATCTGATTTCTATACCTTTGTACTAGATTTTCCTACTAAAGAGAGATCTTTTATTCTATCTAAAGAAATATCCAATACTACTACCTTTTATAGTCCTTTTTAGAGTTTACTAACAAAAGAAGCTATCTTATTATTAGCTTTTCTTTTTGTTCTTTTTTTTGTATTTTTATCAAGTAAAGAAGAAAAAGTAGAGGAAGGCAAATTATGAGAAACAGAACTAATAAAAGTGGGGTTAATATCTATAGGTTTCCTAATATATTTCTCCTTCTAACTACTAATAGAAATATCCTTCTTGATAATATGAAGAGAAAACTAATCTTGTAAGACTATCTGATCCGATATACTAGATAGCCTACATCTCTAATAGTCTGAATGTTCTTTATAGTCTAACTTATCATTATTAATTATCTTACTAAAACAAATCTTAAATAGCTCTACTATAGCTACTACTATTACTACTTTCTTCACTTCCTCCTTAGCTTTTCCTTTTTTCTTTGCCTTTGCCAAAGGTTTCTATCTAATCATATAGTCACTCATTATATAGATTTTATCCCCATACTTGATACACTACCTATCCTTCTTCTAAGCCTATCTTATAATATATGTAACCCTATCTTGGCTATACTTTTTTTCTTTCTTAGAGAAAGTATCAGAATTTGATTTAGATTTAGTATTAGGCTTATTTTTCACCTTTAACTTCAGCTTTAAGATTTGATCTTTAAGATTCTTAGACTTCTTCTTATTAGTCTTAGAAGTAGAGGCTACCTTCTTCTTTATACTAGCAGCCTATTCTTTTTGATGAAATTAGCTTTATATGTATACCTTTCTTACCTTCTTGTATTCAACCTGAGACACAGTATTAGTGATAGTCTAGAAGTACATCTTTATACTAGTAAGTACCTTATCAAAAATATCCTGAGGTAGTATTGACTTGAACTATGTAAGCTTTAGTCTTAAGTTGGATGACTAAGATTAGGTACTCTTGAAGCTATTCTTATAGTAGCTTTACTATTAATAGGTAAACCCTAATCTATATAATAAAGTCCTTCATTACCTCAACCTTCTTTTGATACTCTTTCTAAAGTGAGACCTTTATATTATATTATTCATACTGATTTTAGTAGATATTAATAAATTTACACTTGAAAATATTGAATATGCTCTATTCAACCTATTTAGAATTAGTATCTAGTATTCATTTATATTAATTAGTATAATACTAAGTACTTATATTTCTTATAAGTAGATTTACTATAAATAGGGTTTTCTCACTATATATAGAATATGTTAGCAGTATATATTTAAAGATATGGTCTGCTTTTATTAAGAATTCCTTAAGTTTGTTTAAAATTTTATCGAACTTCAAAGGTAAAGAGAGATTTCAAAGTTTTTTCCTTTCAGAAGGAACCTTAGTCTTCTTAGCTAAAGGAGGAGGAGATAGTAGTAGTAGAGGTAGTAGTAATAGAGGTATAAGACCATCTACTAGGCTAGACCAGATATTGGAGATAAAACTATATATACTATTTGATTGAGTTTACTTTATGGTAGGTTGGTTAATTGGGAGCTCTTATAAGCCTTTAAGATTCTATTTATAAGTTTAGATTAGATAGGAAAGAGCCTTGACTAATTCTCTATTTGTCTTACAGCTCTAGATATGATTATCCTATTCCTATTTGATTATCTTTTATATCTAGTTACTTACCTTACCTTTATTAGCTTTAATCATATTGAATTCAGTTTTAGCCATATCAATAATTACTCTTATATTCTGAGTAAGTTTGTCAATCAGTAATTTCTACTACTTCTCTAATACTTTACTAATAAATACTATTAATTGCTTAATAGCATCTTCTTGCCCTACTGTTTGGCCTTCAAGAGCTGCTACTTCCTTAATTACTTACTGTAATAATAACTTTAGATCTTCATAGCTAGCTTTTGTGATCTTAAAAACTACTTAGTAAGCCTCTTGAGCTACTTTATGAGCTTTCTGAGCTTTGACTAAGAGGGTTATCTATGCTTGAAGACCTCGAGTAAGGTCTAAGATTTCAGCTTAATAGCTTTTAAACTCAGAAGCTCCATCTTGAATAAAATGATCTAATAATTAGTTATACTATTCTTGACTTATAGTAGGATATATAGTTTAGATAGAGTATAGTAGTGGACGTTTTTAGAAATTAAGAAGAGGTATTGCTATCTACTCACTATAGTAGTCCTTAAGTTGGTAAGTCTATTCAATATAATAGACCTAGTAGGAACTCTTACAAGTATAATATTAATTAATCGGGAGAATAGAACAGTTGCTTAGAAGATTCTATTCCTTATGAAAGGATATCTTCTATTAGTATATTATCTTCTATATCTATTCTAGATTATGGAAGGTTATGTAGATATTATATAATAGGACAGGATATGATATTAGGTAATATTATAGATTGATAGGGCTGGCTAGGCCCTCTTGGTATCTAGAAGTTAGACATAATAATTTGAATATATAATGTATAAATAAGGTGAAAATTACTTATTTACAAAGTAATATCAAGGGGGCTCTATTCACCCTTATAGTACTTTAGTAATAAAAAAATAGGATAGCTATACTTATACTGCCACAATAATATTTATTCTGCAACTTAGAATAAAATCCTATAGTAGAAAGTTCAATCTACTTTAATCCTTTCCAACAAATCTTATTTTATAATAGAAAATAAATATTTTATTAATCAGAAATAAGGTAAACTAGACTTAGAACTTTGTAGGCTTTATATACTTAAAGTGCTTTTACTTTCAAATACTCTTAATAGTAAAATTAGATTCAACCAAGAACTACTCTTACTATTTATAATGCTTGGTAATAGTAGATATTCTTTGATAAAATATTTTTGAGAGATATACACCTATTTATCACTCTTTATAATTTCTTTATAAGTGTTATGCTATCTATACCTTTATTAATATAGTCATAATCTGCACTTATTATTATAAGTTACTAGCCTAAACATAGAGAAGATTCCGATACTTATATATTGTATATACTTCACTTAAGCTCACTTATTTTATTAAAAATTACTTAGCCAAGATAACTAATTTCTACTTTCGATATAAAACCAATCCCTGATACTATCGAATAACTATTTGGTAGTATCATAGAATTATCTATTTGAGTTTACAGTAGTATTTTCTTAATAGTATCTAGTATCTATAGAAAATAATTTTCAACTATTTATAACTCTATTAATAAAGAACTATAGGTCATAAATAGATTATCATTCTATGCTATTATCTATAACTACACTATTGTCTCCAAGTCTATATGTACTTCTTAGAGTCATATCTATAGTTTATATTATAGTCTATACTATAATAAATGACTAGTTAGTAATGGAAAACCATAAAAAGTATAAGTAATTACTACCTAGAATTTAGACTTCTATTATAATTACTCTCTCTCTCTCTTTCTTTTTCTTCTTATTCTCTATATAATATCTTATATTATAAGCTTTAGTAATATAGACTCTGCTTTTTGTCTTCATCAACTATATCTTCTAGTACTCCTACTTATAGCTTTTAAGAGAGTCTTATATACTTCTTAGAGATATACCTATAGTTATAGTTATTAATCTTCACTATTACACTATGTAGCATCTTCTATACTCTACTTAGTACAACTTATCAATCTATAGTTATTATAAATCTATAAATTATAACTCAACTAGTTATTAAACTTCTAACTACCATTATTAACTTAGTTCTTTGATTGAGGACTATACTAGATCTAATGAATACTAATTAAGACTATATTATGATACTTTACAAAATAGTTACCTTAGTAGACTAGCTCTTAGACTTATTAGATCATTAATAAGATATAGTAAGACTTTGAACCTAAGTTATAAATCTTAATAATTAACTTATGATATGATAATAAGAGAATACTATATTAATAGTAACAAATCAGGAGCTATGAAATAAGATTACTATATAAGAAATAGTGATTAACTAGCTCTAAACCTAATTAGAAGATATGAAAGCTATTAATGGTATACTAGCTCAATTACAACTTAGAGGAGGAAGCTATCCTGAGAAAATACTAAATCTAGAGAAGTTTTTAAGAAAAGATCGAAATAAGCTATATCTTTTCCTTATACTATTACATTTGAAGATAGCTACTTATAGTGATAAATAAGCTAAACTCAGACTAGTAGTTAATTCCCTATCTAATGAAGCTTTAGACTAAGTTACTCCCTATATAAAAAATAATACTCTAAACTTAACTAATTTAGTTACTCTTATTATAATTCTTGTAATCGTGTTTTATAATTCTAACTGAGTAACTAATGCAAAATATAAACTATAAATAATAATTTAGGAAGCTAGAAAATTTCTTGCTTATTTCACTGAATTCTAATAATATATAGCTGAGATGAGCTAGGATAATATGGCTAAGCTAGTAGTTTTAAAATGAAGACTCTCCTACTAGTTACAATAAGATCTTTTTACTATATATTCAGAGACTGAAGATTTTACTGAATATATAGAAGTTTATTAAAGGTTAGACACTCATTATTATACATTATAAACTTAAATATATAATTGTCCTGAATCAATATTGTAAATAGTATTATTCTCTACTACTCCAGTACTAGTGCTAGTCAATCCTCAAACTTATTAGACTCCTTCTATAGCTACAAATACTCATCCTGAACTTATAGACCTATTAGTAAGAAGAAAGAAGATATTATAAGAAGAAAGAGTTAAAAGAATAGCAGAAAGGAGATGTTATTATTGCAGAGGAATAGGGCATAGAGTTTGTAACTATCTACAAGCTCAATGATGCCCCCTCCAAGCCTTTGAAATTACTATGACTGAAATACTAATAATATCAACTATTAAATTAATATTAAAAGAATAGTCTTATTTTAGTAAGATAGTATTAATGTAAGGTAGGTTAAATCTTCATCTTTATATATTTCTAGCTCGTCTTTATAGTTGTTAGAGAAAGAGTTTTTAGATAGAAACTATTTTATAGTTAGCTATCTACTAAATGATAATAGTTCGAAAATCCTTACTCATATATTTATAAACTATAGAATAACTAGATATGTATTTATAGATGAAACTTTCGTAAGCCATTATAAATTCTCTCTTTTTAAACTCAAGAACCTATATATTTTAGAAGTTATAGATAGGTAACTCATCAAGTCAGAAATAATAATATATATAATGTGACTCTAACTTATTATTAGGAATCATTTAGAAGATATTCCTCTCTTTATTACTAAGCTCAGTCATAATTCTATTGTTCTTAGTCTTTTTTAGTTACAACAGTATGATGTTAATATTTACTTTACTAAGAATACTTTTACTTTTGATTTGGACTACTACTTGTACTACTATTATAAGAAATCTTCTACTATTAAGGGTATTTTAATTCCTATCCTTGAGAATCCTTATATCATTCTTATTATAAGATCAATATTTAGTTACTTAGTTAGAAAGGGAAGACAGGTAAAAACAGTCTTTCAAATGACTATCTATAAACTCAATATAGCTCTAAAGAAATTAAAGGAATAGCCTATGATCAAAAATAATAAAATTAAGGAACTAGCACTTTCCAAATATTATCAAATTCTTCTATTATTTAAAAAGGCTATTACTAAAGTTTATCCCCCTTATTGACTTTATGACTACAAAATCCCTTTTAAAGAAGGATTCGTTCCCCCTTTTAGTCTACTATACTTACTATTCAAACTAGAACTAGAGGCTTTTAAAATATAGCTAGATAAAAATCTATCCAAAGAATTTATTTATACTTCCTTATCTCTTATAGGTATACTTATTTTATTTGTTAAAAAGAAGGATAGATCCCAATAGATTTATATTAATTATTGTAGTCTTAATAATAGTAGTATCAAAAACTAATATCTACTACTCTTTATATGAAAAACTTTAATTAGACTCTCTAAAGTATAATATTATATTACTCTCGATATTTATAGTTTCTACAATCTTATTTATATAGTAGAAGGAGAAGAATAAAAAATAGTATTTCATACTCATTATAGCCTATATAAAACTTTGGTTATATCTTTTAGCCTTATAAATACTCCTGCTAGCTTCTAACATTTTATTAATAATGTTTTTCATCCCTTCCTTGATAATTTCTATACAATCTACCTTGATAATATCTTAATATATAGTAATACTCTTAAAAAATATTGAACATACATTACTTAGATACTGGAAACTCTTTAAAGAGCTAGCCTATACCTCAAACTAGAAAAGTGTAAATTCTATAGAATATAAATTTATTATCTTGATATAATTATTTCAGTAAATGGTATCCAAATAGATCTAGCTAAAGTTAAGGCTATAGTGGACTAAGCATTCCTAATTAACCTTCATAATATTCATACTTTTCTTAATTTTACTAATTTCTATTATCAGTTTATTAAGGACTTTTCTAAGATTATAATGTCTATTATCAAATTAATGAAGAAGGATACTCCCTAGTACTAGAGTAATAAATACTAATAGGCTTTTTAACATCTTAAAATAGCCTTTATCTCTGCTTTTATCTTTTAGTATTTTGACCTTGACTATTAACTTGTAGTAGAAACTAATGTATTTGACTATGTTTCTACTAGAATCCTCTTCTAATATGATAATATAGGCATCTTCTATCCTGTTGCTTATTTTTCTAATAAGCATTTACCTACTAAATATAACTATAAAATCTATGATAAGAAATTAATAGCTATTATCTAGTAGTTCAAGGAATGGCAAGCCAAATTAGATTCTACCCCTTATCTAATTTAAGTACTTTCTAACTATAAAAACCTCAAATACTTTATATTTATGAAACTTCTTAATTACCATTAACCTTAATAGTCCAAATTTCTTTCCTACTTCAATTTCAAAATTATCTATCAATTAGGTCATATAAATAGTAGACCTGATGCATTAACTAGATAGTCTAATGACCTTTCTTAAAAGGGAAATGAGTATATAAGATTCTAAAATTAAGTTATATTAAAACTTTACTATTTGATAGTTAATATAATAATAGAAGAAGAGTTAAGATTAAAGAACTTATTTAATAAGTGTTTTAAAGTTAATCTATTACCAAAGGAGATATTAGATAAGTTATAATGAGGAGAGAAGTAATATAAGGATATCTGATTAGCTAAATATAAGGATAGTAATAGAAGCCTAAAATATTATAGGCAAATATATATACCAAACTATACTCTTTTGAAACTTTATCTAATTTAAGACTATAATAATATACGAATAGCAGGCCACTCTGGATAATCTAAAACACTTAAACTAATCTCATATTAATACTACTAGCCTACAATATATATAGATATTGACTAGTATATTCATAATTGCCACCCTTATTAGTACTTTTATACTTTGCATTATACTCTATATAGTATCCTCTACCTTCTACGCATTCTGAAAGGTACTTGGCAAAATATCTATAATAAATAATATAAGATAGTAGTTATTCAGTATTATTTATATAATCTATATCTGCTAAAATAGATGTACATATATACTGATTCTGCTGAGAGATTGCCTCAGAGAAATAATTATTATTAGATAGGGAGTTCTGTTAGAAATATTAATTAATAGGTATAATCTCAACTTAGATTATTTACTAACTAACTAATCTGTTATAGGTTATTGTCTATCTAAGTAGTCTAAGGAGAAGATTCCAAAGAGAAATTCGTACTCCTTTTATACTTGTTTAATAATTTATCTAACAAATCAGAATATATAGAATATGGTAATTCCTGTAGAGTAGTATTATATAAGTTATAGGAAATATATAAGTCATAAGAAATACATGAGTTATAGGAAATAGAGTTATGCTAGAGCTATGTAATACTCTAGAGTTTATACATGAGATAGCAAGTTCCACTAAATAACTAATTACCAGATTGGGCAGTTATAAAATAATAATAGATATAGAAAATATAAGATAAATAAAATAATAAGAAATAATATCTCTTATTATATTTCCCTACTTTGAATGGATTTTACTATATTAATAATTTTGTTTTACAATCCTAGCTTCTATGCATCCTATTTTAAGGAATAGTTAAAGTATGTTAGTGTTGATATATTTGTTATTAGGGGATTCATTCATAATATGATCTCATTCTTATTGAATAAAATCTTAAGTTTCATCTCTTATCCGAGGTCTTTATTTTTTTCTTTTAGTATATTGTCTTTTAAAGGTATCTTCTAGACTTCCTCTGACCTAGAAATCTTAGAGAATTTTAATAGTAATATCTTTAGCATTTACTCAAGAATCATATTCTAAAGTATATCCTAACTATTTAACCTTATATTAATGTTTATCAGATTATGGTATTATTCTGAATTTCAATACCTTTTCAACTTCATATCAATCATTATTAATTAGTCCTGGTTCCAAAGATCATCTGTAAGAGAACTGAGTATGATCATTTTAATAATATGGTTTGAGTTTTGAAATATAAAAGGTATCATATATAAGATTAAGGTCAGGTTATGGAGATAAGTCTAGACTATAATTATTTCCAGCATAATTAGTAGATATAATTGAGAAAGAGCCTAGCTATCGAGGTTTTAACTTAGGTAAAATATTTAGTATATTTATATTTTCTAAGAATAGTATGACCTATTATCCAAAAACTTAATTATATTATGATATTTATTTACTTATATCGTTTGTATCTTCTTAGTATCATAGAGTGTTTGTGAGGTATTATTGTAATATTCATTTACTAGTATAAATATATTGATAAGATAAGGTAGTAAGGAGGCTTCTTGATATGTACTAATTCTTAGTAAAATTATAAAAAGACTACTTTTTCTAGTACTATTAAATCTATAGTTCAGCTTTAACTAAATCTCAAGTAATTTATATAGCTAGTCAAATCTTTTGACTTTATACGCTCTTGCTACTTATAAGATTTCTTTATTCATGATCTCAGATTATCCCTCTGTATGAGGGTGATATATAGTAGACAGTTCTAATTTGATTCTATTCTTCCTAGTCTAATTTTAGAAGTAGAATAATATGAAAAGATTGTCGTGATCAAAAATAATACATAAAAAATATTCTATAATCAGGATTATATGAATATCAAAAAAAGTAGTAGATTGTTTCACTATAAAATTATTAGAAATAGAGATAAGAAACTTAAATCTTAATTATCTATCAATAATTATCCAAAAATATGAAATATAGATAATATATTCTTTATTAACTATAATGTTTAGATACAAAAGAGAATATTTGATAAAGATAGGAGCTAACTTAAGAAAATCTATTGAAATATCTAACTAAGGTCTTTCTAATATATGCAAAAGAGAGATAAGCTTGAGAAGTGGTTTGTTAAAATACTTTATCTATTAACAATTATTACAACTTCTGATATACTCCTTAACTAACTCAGAAAAGGACTAGTATTAGTATCAGTTAGTAAGATATTTTATGGTTTTCTCAATTCTACTATGAGCTATTACTTCATATACTTTATTGATTACTAGCTTGAGATAGTTCTTACCTTCAATATTAAAAATGTTGGGCAAGACTGTTAAGAATCGTTCTCGGAGAATCACCTGCAACGCGGGTGAAGTATTTTATCCGGCACTCTAGTAAGTGGTTATATAGGTGTCGCACTCATAGGGGTATTACATATGTGATCGAGGTAGTGGGAGACTCGGGTGATACCTGAGTCGACAAGGAATGGACGAGCGGGGTAGTCTGGACTACACTCAAGTAGGGGGTGAATGGGATATTATTTCTAGGTACAAGAAAGAGAACAAGTTGTTGTATGAAAAAGGAAATACATAGCAGAAATCAGCCCTTTTTATAGACAATTCAGTTTCCTTCTTGAGAGTGATACCACTGGCTGGTACGACTGTCAAAGTATCCCAATTCGAGTCATAATGGAAGAACGCGCAAGCAATACTCGAGAGGCGTACTAATAAGGTTCCCGAAGTGCAAATTCTTCAACACTAATGAGAAGGGGCATAGGAAAACAGTGAATAAGGGTAGTGCAAGAGGATCAATTTCTTATTTGAGAGTCGTGCCAGTACTGGCAAGACTTTTGTGGTTCAAGAGAAGTGAGGGTATCCGACTAGACTATTCTAGTCAATTCCCTAGTTAAGCGAGTACTTAGTTTGGACTTCCAGGATGTAGTCGATAGCCGAACTAGTCCAGAACAGGGATCGGGTGTGAGAATGATTGACGAGCATCAGTTTCAGGGAATCGGGTCTTGGCTAGTATACTTATGCCAGTAAGTATGCAGGTTGCCGATATGTGACAGGGGCTAGGGATTGACAAGGTCGAGTTTGTAACAGTAGCCTCCTCTCTGAGGACGAGCTCCTGCGAGTCATAGTTGAGGTGTTTGGTTCTACTTATTTTGGTAGAGTTCGAAGTCGGAGTTTTGAGGGGTATGAAGTGTGGAACTTTTTCACAGCGCTAGGTGCATTCAAAAATAAGGCAGCGGGTTCCCAGGTAAGTTCATCGTAACCTACCCATCGGGCGAGATATTTAAGGGATCGACTTTGGAAGTGCGAGTTGACTATTTCGTCGACTTCCCACTCAGGTTCATCTTCAATGATGATAAGGGGTGGGGGTGGCTGAGTTTGGCCAGGCAGGGGGTCCGTGGAGGCAGGTTCAAGGAGCGAGACGTAGAAAACAGGGTAGATTTTCATCGAGGCAGGGAGATTAAACTTATAAGCATGAGACAAGATCTTTTGGATGATTGGAAACTTACCGAGTTTCTTGAAATCCAACTTAGTCGAGGGGCGTGTTATCTTAATATGCCGGTGGAGGAGCCATACTTCATCACCAACGTCCAGCTTAGATAGGGGAATACGAGACTTATTAGCTTATTCTGAGTAGGTTGCCTGGGCCCAGATCATTTCAAATCTGAGATGAGTATCGAGTTCTGCAAGACGGTCTGCATATTCCTTAATGACGGCAGGTGCTGAGAGTTTTACTGCAGGGTTCGGGTTGATCTGATAGCGAAGGTTCTCGCCATACATAGCTTGAAAGGGCATGATGCCAAGGGTAGTAGATAGTGTGTTATTGTATGAGAATTCGGCCATAGTATTTAGTTCAGACCAGTTATCTTGTTGGTAATTACAGTAGGCTCGTAAATATTGTTCCACAATTGCATTGATTCTCTCAGTTTGACCATCAGTTTAGGGGTGGAAGGCGGTAGAAACCTTTTACTGAATACTAATAAGCAATGTAAGGGAACGAATGAATTCGGAGACAAATTAGGTACCACGGTCGGAGACGATTGAATCAGGAATTCCATGAAGTCGGAAGATATTATCAAAGAAAAGCTTGGCAATCTGTTTAGAAGTGACATCAGTTGTAGTAGGAATATAGTGAGCTATCTTGGAAAGTCGATCAATGTTACAAAGCCGACCTTATCAATCCTTGGCCCCTGTCACATATCGGCAACCTGCATACTTGCCGGCATAAGCACACTAGCCAAGACCCGATTCCCTGGAACTGACGCTCGTCGATCATTTTCGCACCCGATCCCTGTTCTGGACTAGTTCGGCTATCGACCGCATCTCGGAAGTCCAAACTAAGTACTCACTTAACTAAGGAATCGACTAGAATAGTCTAGTCGGATACCCTCACTTCCCTTGAACCGCAAGAGTCGTGCCAGTACTGGCACGACTCTCAAATAAGAAATCGATCCTCTTGCACTACCCTTATTCACTGTTTTCCTACGCCCCTTCTCATTAGTGTTGAAGAATTTGCACTCCGGGAACCTTAGTAGTGCACCTCTCGAGTATTGCTTGCACGTCCTTCCATTATAACTCGAATTGGGATACTTTGACAGTCGTGCCAGCCAGTGGCACGACTCTCAAGAAGGAAACCAAATTGTCTATAAAAAGGGCTGATTTCTGTTATGTATTTCCTTCTTCATACAACAATTTGTTCTCCTCTTTATACTTAGAAATAATATCCCGTTCACCCCCTACTTGAGTGTAGTCCAGACTACCCCGCTCCTCCGTTCCTTGTTGACTTAGGTTTCACCCGAGTCTCCCGCTAACTCGATCACACACGTAATACCCCTACGAGTGCGACGCCTGTGTAACTACTCACTAGAGTGCCGGATAAAACACTTCACCCGCGTTACAGGTAATTCTCCGAGAACGATTCGTAACACTTTGTTGCGTCACCTATAGTCTCCACTACACACCATGGCATCTTCCACTCAGACAGCTCTACCTTCCGAAGATGACGAATGGCGAACTCTAGCAGGTACCCTTCAGAATACCCCTCCTCCACCTCCCTCTGTTTTCCCTACTATACCTCCGGGGACCCCGACATCCCTTTATTTACCCATCCATGAAGCCTTTGGAGCTGGAATACGCTCCGGTCATGGAATACCGACTATCTTCAATATTCCCACAACCAACACCTCAACAACGGCAGAATGCTGTTGGGCCTACTATAATAGGGGATATGAGTATGGAGTAACCGCCCCTAGCTTAACTCCACAGACGGCCACTCTAACACAATCCTCTTCTCGTGCTCCCAAGCTCCATGAACCAGAGAACTTTGACGGTACCAGGTCCAAGTTCACCAGATTCATGACCAAGCTAGCGCTAGTCTTTTCCTCCGACCCTATACGCTATGCTAACGATGCAGCAAAAATCACCTACGTAGCCTCCTATTTGACAGGCTCCGCTGCAGACTGGTTCGAACCACACCTCGACCAGACCCGAGGAACTATCGACTTCGATACCTATAACGAATTTGCAACAGCATTGAAAAATGCCTATGACGATCCGGATGCAAAAACTACAGCAGAGCGAAAGCTCCTTGCTCTTAAGCAAGGAGGCAAAGACTGCTCCGCTTACCATGCCGAATTTGCCACTTATGCTACAATTCTCAACCTAAACCACCGAATGAAAATTTTATTCTTCACTAACGGAGCTAATTACAGCCTCAGGATAGCTCTCTCTTACCAAGCCTCTCCTCCTGAAGATTTTGATGAATTCGTTCGACTTTGTATTAAGTTGGATAACTGTGCCAAACTGCTCCAATCACGAGACTCTCCCAAGACTACAGGATCTGGACAACAATCCTCTGCACCAAAACCGGCCTCTTCAACCTCCACTGGAACCGCTCTTAGACCTATAGACCTTTCCATTTCTCGCAAACATGGCCCCCTTACGGAAGAAATCCGCAAATACCGACGAGATAACAAACTCTGCATGTATTGCGGAGGACCAGGTCATTGGACCACCGATTGCCCTATCTCCGCAAAAAGCAAGAAGCTAGCCACTGCTAGTACTACTCCTCCACCGGATATTGCAACTTCCGGCCCGCAGGCCCTTTTTGAGGTGCCAAAAAACTAGTGCCCTCTTCGAATAACGATGGCAGTTCAAAGAGCGCCAGGATGCTTCCTGGTACCATCTTTCCTGATCTTGTTTCTTTTGTTAGTCCGAATTCATTTTCTGCTCTAGAAGAGGTTCATCTCCAAGGAATCGGTTATGTTCTACCTATTGTTTCTCGTAAGACTCGTCGACGACTTGATTGACGATGCCGCTTTGCTTCTGCTTTAATCGTTTCCACAATTTCTGTTACTCATGACTTGGGATCCGAGGATCCACTTATCTTGCCTTGCCTGGTTAATGAAAACCATTCAGCTACTTGCATGGTAGACTCGGGAGCAAGCTCCCAGTTTATCGACCTTGACTTTGCCTTGAATATGAACTTGCCTTTGAACTTGAAGCCGAAACCTGAGGATCTTGTACTTGCTGATAGTAAACGCTCTCTAGTGGGGTAAATCACCCACACCTATACTCTAAAACTCATGATCGACCAGCATCTGGAGGTTCTGACCTTTCACGTCACTAAACTAGCCGGTTGGAACCTGATCATTGGGAAACCATGGCTCCGAATTCACAATCCCTCAATCGACTGGACTTGCAAAACTATCACCTTTGCCTCAGGGTATTGCTACGCTCATTGCCTGCCTACTCGAATACCGACCCACCGAGAACCTTCCAGAAACACCCTGAACCCCCTCCGAATTTTGGTTATCTTCCGAGCTGCCTTTCGAGTAGCTATCAAAGACCTAGAGTCTCGGTTATGCATTGCTGCAATTTACGCATCTCCAGAAGATGACGATGATGATGACCCAGAACTAGCTACCAAACTTGTCCCCTCCGAACACCATGACTATCTGAACCTTTTCTCTGAAAAAGAAGCTCGAATTTTACCCCCTCACCGATATATCGACCATGCAATTCCACTTCAAGAAGGAGCCAAACCTCCATTTGGACGAATGTATTCTATGTCAGATGCCGAATTAAAGGAGGTCAGGGAATGGATTAATAAGAATCTCTCCAAATCCTTTATCTAAGCTAGTTCTTCTTCTGCAGTGTCTCCTATCCTCTTTGTCAAGAAAAAAGACAGTTCCCTCCATCTTTGTGTCGATTACCGGGTCCTCAACAATATTACAATCAAGGACCGAAACCCCCTACCACGAATTGAAGAAACCCTTCACCAAATTCGTGGCTGCAAATACTTCACCCATCTCGACCTCCGAGCCTGCTTCAACCAGATCCGGATCAGGGAAGGTGACGAATGGAAGACCGCTTTCAGAACCCACTACGGACTCTTTGAATTCCTCGTTATGCCTTTTGGATTAACTAATGCCCCAGCTACGGCCCAAAGGTTTATGAACGATACAATCCGAGAATACCTTGATGTCTTTTGTGTTTGCTATATAGACGACATCCTGATCTACTCAAAATCCTTGAAAGAGCACAAGGAACAGGTACGGAAAGTCCTACAAAAGCTGAAAGAGGCTGGACTATTCATCAAACCAGAGAAATGTGAATTCTCCGTCAATAAAACCACATTCCTTGGTTTTATTACCTCCGAACAAGGCCTAGAAATGGACCCCGAGAAAGTCAATGCCGTTCTCAACTGGGAAACCCCGAAATCAGTGAAGGACGTTCATTGTTTCCTCGGATTCGCCAACTTCTACCGGTGCTTCATCAACAAATACTCACACCTCTGCCAACCCCTCTTTAACCTGCTCCGAAAGGATATCCCCTATGCTTGGGACACTGCATGCGAGGAGGTTTTCAGCCTTCTCAAAAAGGCCTTTACCTCTGCCTCCGTCCTCCAACATTTTGACCCCGACCTTGAAACCCTCGTAGAAACCGATGCTTCAGACTATGTCACTTCCGAGATACTCTCCCAGAAGTACCTAGAAAATGAGAAACTCGTACTTTACCCTGTTGCCTTTATCTCTGAAAAAATGTCCCCCGCTGAATGTAACTACGGAATTGGGGATAAAGAACTCCTCGCAATTATCTTGGCCCTTGAGAAATAGCATATCTACCTTCACCAACTCCCACGCCCCTTCACCATCATTACCGACCACCACAATCTACAAACATTCACCTCCAAAGCTCTCCTTTCATGGCGACAAGCACGATGGGTATAAGAATTAGCCCAATATGACTTTAAGATTATCTTCCGGCCCGGTAGCCAGAACACAAAAGCCGATGCACTAACAAGACGATCTGGAGATCTCCCTGAAGAGGGGAATGAACGCGGTCGCCCAATGCAAGCCCTTATACCCCCTGAAAAATTCTCCCTTTCTGCAGCCTCGGTTGCAAATAATGAGGATATTCTCGCTGCCCTGAAATCTGACAAATTCGCTAAAGAAATTATTCTTGCTCTTGAGACAAAGGTCAAGAAACACTCCGTGGTCCCTTTATCCGAGTGCAAGATCTCCGATGGACTTATCCTCGTCAACGATCTTGTCTATATTCCCAACTCACTAGATATTCATCTCCGAATCCTTTGCAACTGTCACGATCACCCCGCTGCTGGACATCCTGGTCTCGCGGCAACCTATGAGCTTGTTTCACGGGACTACTGGTGGCCAAAAATGCGCCAAACTATCGCTCAATACATCTGAAACTGCGATACATGTGCCTGAATTAAGCCTGCTCGCCATGCCCCTTATGGCCTCCTGAAACCCCTGCAAGTCCCCTTTCGGAAATGGTCATCCGTTTCCCTTGACCTTGTCACAGGACTCCCTATCTCTAAAGGATTTGACGCCTTACTCGTAGTAGTTGATTGACTTTCCAAGATGGCTCACTATATTCCTACTACAACTGATGTTACTTCCAAACAGATTGCCAAGCTCTTCTTTGACAATATCTTCCGACTTCATGGAATTCCTAATTCAATCGTCTCCGACCGTGGTACCCAATTTGTCTCCGAATTCATTCGTTCCCTCACATCGCTTATTGGTATTCAGCAAAAGGTTTCTATCGCCTTCCACCCCCAAACTGATGGCCAAACTGAGAGAATCAATGTAATTGTGGAACAATATTTACGAGCCTACTGTAATTACCAACAAGATAACTGGTCTGAACTAATCATCATGGCCGAATTCTCGTACAACAATACCCTGTCTACTACCCTTGGCATCACGCCCTTTCAAGCTATATATGGCGAGAACCCTCGCTATCAGATTAACCCGAACCCTACAGTAAAACTCCTAGCACCCGCCGTCATTAAGGAATATGCAGACCGTCTTGTAGAACTCGATGCTCATCTCAGATCCGAAATGATCTAGGCCCAGGCAACCTACTCAGAACAAGCTAACAAGTCTCGCATTCCCCTACCTAAGCTAGACGTCAGTGATGAAGTATAGCTCCTCTGCCGGTATGTTAAGACAACACGCCCCTCGACTAAGTTTGATTTCAAGAAACTCGGTAAGTTTCGAATCATCCAGAAGATCTCGTCTTATGCTTATAAGCTTGATCTCCCTACCTCGATGAAAATCCACCCTGTTTTTTACGTCTCGCTCCTTGAACCCGCCTCCACGGACCCCCTGCCTGGCCAAACTCAGTCACCCCCACCCCCTGTTATCATCGAAGACGAACCCGAGTGGGAAGTCGACAAAATAGTCGACTCACGCTTCCGAGGTCGATCCCTTGAATATCTCGCCCGATAGGTAGGTTACGACGAACTTACCTGGGAACCCGCTGCCTTGTTTTTGAACGTACCTAGTGCTGTGAAAAAGTTCCACGCTTTGTACCCCTCAAAACCCCGACCTCGAACTCTACCAAAATAAGTAGAACCGAACACCTCGACCATAACTCGCAGGAGCTCGTTCTCAGAGAGGGGGCTACTGTTACAAACCTGACCTTGTCAATCCCCGGCCTCTGTCGCATATCAGCAACCTGTATACTTGCCAGCATAAGTACACTAGTCAAGACCCGATTCCCTGGAACCGACGCTCGTCGATCATTCTCGCACCCGATCCCTCTTCTGGACTAGTTCGGCTACCAACTACATCCCGGAAGTCCAAACTAAGTACTCGCTTAATTAGGGAATCGACTAGAATAGTCTAGTCGGATACCCTCACTTCCCTTGAACTACGAGAGTCATGCCAGTACTGGCACGACTCTCAAATAAGAAATCGATCCTCTTGTACTACTCTTATTCACTGTTTTCCTACGCCCCTTCTCATTAGTGTTGAAGAATTTGAACTCCGGGAACCTTATTAGTGTACCTCTCGAGTATTGCTTGCGCGTCCTTCCATTATGACTCGAATTGGGATACTTTGATAGTCGTGCCAGCCAGTGGCACGACTCTCAAGAAGGAAACCGAATTGTCTATAAAAAGGGCTGATTTCTGCTATGTATTTCCTTCTTCACGCAACAACTTGTTCTCCTCCTTGTACCTAGAAATAATATCCCGTTCACCTCCTACTTGAGTGTAGTCTAGACTACCCCGCTTCTCTGTTCCTTGTCGACTTAGGTTTCACCCGAGTCTCCTGCTACCTCGATCACACACGTAATACCCCTATGAGTGCGACGCCTGTGTAACCGCTCACTAGAGTGCCGGATAAAACACTTCACCCACGTTGCAGGTGATTCTTCGAGAACGATTCGTAATAATCAACTACTACAAGTAAGGCGTCAAATCCTTTAGAGATAGGGAGTCCTGTGACAAGGTCAAGGGAAATGGATGACCATTTCCGAAAGGGGACTTGCAGGGGTTTCAGGAGGCCGTAAGGGGCATGGCGAGCAGGTTTAATCCGGGCACATGTATCGCAGTTTCGGATGTATTGAGCAATAGTTTGGCGCATTTTTGGCCACCAGTAGTCCTATGAAACAAGCTCATAGGTTGCCGCGAGACTAGGATGTCCAGTAGTAGGGTGATCGTGACAGTTGCGAAGGATTCGGAGATGAATATCTGGTGAGTTGAGAATATAGATAAGATCGTTGACGAGGATAAGTCCATCGGAGATCTTGCACTCGGATAAAGGGACCATGGAGTGTTTCTTGACCTTTGTCTAAAGAGCAAGAATAATTTCTTTAGTGAGTTTGTCAGATTTCAGGGCAGCGAGAATATCCTCATTATTTACAACCGAGGCTGTAGAAAGGGAGAATTTTTCAGGGGGTATAAGGGCTTGCATTGGGCGACCATATTCATCCCCCTCTTCAGGGAGATCTCCAGATCATCTTGTTAGTGTATCGGCTTTTGTATTCTGGCTACCGGGCCGGAAGATAATCTTAAAGTTATATTGGGCTAATTCTTGTGTCCATCGTACTTGTCACCGTAAAAGGAGAGCTTTGGAGATGAATGTTTGTAGATTGTGGTGGTCAGTAATAATAGTAAAGGGGCATGGGAGTTGGTGAAGGTAGATATACCATTTCTCAAGAGCTAAAATAATTGCGAGGAGTTCTTTATCCCCAATTCCATAGTTATATTCAGCGGGGGACATTTTTTCAGAGATAAAGGCAACAGGGTGAAGTACGAGTTTCTCGTTTTCTAGGTGCTTCTGGGAGAGTATTCTGGAAGTGATGTAGTCTGAAGCATCGGTTTCTAAGAGGGTTTCAAGGTCGGGGTCAAAATGTCGGAGGACGGGGGCAGAGGTAAAGGCCTTTTTGAAAAGGCTGAAAACCTCCTCACATGTGGCGTCCCAAGCATAGGGGACATCCTTTCGGAGCAAGTTAAAGAGGAGTTGGCAGAGGTGCGAGTATTTGTTGATGAAGCGCCAGTAGAAGTTGGCGAATCTGAGGAAACACTGAACGTCCTTCACTAATTTCGGGGTTTCCCAGTTGAAAATGGCATTAACTTTCTTAGGGTCCATTTCTAGACCTTGTTCGGAGATAATAAAACCAAGGAATGTAGTTTTATTGATGGAGAATTCATATTTCTCTAGTTTGATGAATAGTTCAGCCTCTTTCAGCTTTTATAGGACTTTTTGTACCTGTTCTTTGTGCTCTTTCAAGGATTTTGAGTAGATCAAGATATCGTCTATATAGTAAACACAAAAAACATCAAGGTATTCTCGGAGTGTGTCGTTTATAAACCTTTGGGCTGTAGTTGGGGCATTAGTTAATCCGAAAGGCATAACGAGGAATTCAAAGAGTCCATAGTGGGTTCTGAAAGTGGTCTTCCATTCGTCACCTTCCCTGATCCGGATCTAGTTGAAGCAGGCTCAAAGGTTGAGACGGGTGAAGTATTTGCAGCTACGAATTTGGTGAAGGGTTTCTTCAATTCGTGGTAGAGGGTTTCGGTCCTTAATTGTAATATCGTTGAGGGCCTGGTAATTGACATAAAAACAGAAGGAACCGTCTTTTTTCTTGTCAAAGAGGATAGAAGACGCTGCAGAAGAAGAACTGGCTCAGATAAAGGATTTGGAGAGATTCTCATTAATCCATTCCCTGACCTCCTTTAATTCGGCATCTGATATAGAATATATTCGTCCAAATAGAGGTTTAGCTCCTTCTTGAAGTGGAATTGCATGGTCGATATATCGGTGAGGGGCTAAAATTCGAGCTTCTTTTTTAGAGAAAAGGTTTAGATAGTCATAGTGTTCAGGGGGGACAAGTTTGGTAGCTAGTTCTAGGTCATTATCATCGTCATCTTCTAGAGATACATAAATTGCAGTAATACATAACCGAGACTCTAGGTCTTTGATAGCTACTCGAAAGGCAGCTCAGGAGATAACTGAGATTCGGAGGGGGTTCAAGGTGTTTCTGGGAGGTTCTTGGTGGGTCGGTGTTCGAGTAGATAGGCAATGAGCGTAGCAATACCCTGAGGCAAAGGTAATGGTATTGCAAGTCCAGTCGATTGAGGGATTGTGAAGTCGGAGCCATGGTTTCCTAATGATTAGGTTTCAACCGGCTAGTTTAGAGACGTAAAAGGTCAGAACCTCCAGATGCTGGTCGATCATGAGTTTTAGAGTGCAGGTATGGGTGATTTGCCCCACTAGGGAGCGTTTACCATCAGCAAGTACAAGATCCTCAGGTTTCGGCTTCAAGTTCAAAGGCAAGTTCATGTTCAAGGCAAAGTCAAGGTCGATAAACTGGGAGCTTGCTCTTGAGTCTACCATGTAAGTAGCTGAATAGTTTTCATTAACCAGACAAGGCAAGATAAGTAGATCCTCAGATCCCAAGTCATGAGTAACAGAAATTGTAGAAATGATTAAAGTAGAAGCAAGGTGGCATCGTTAAGTAAGTCGTCGACGAGTCTTACGAGAAACAATAGGTAGAACATAACCAGTTCCTTGGAGATGAACCTCTTCTAGAGCAAAAAATGAATTCGGACTAACAAAAGAAATAAGATCAGGAGAGATGGTACCAAGAAGCATCCTGGCGCTCTTCGAACTGCCATCGTTATTCGAAGAGGGCACTAGTTTTTTGGCACCTCAAAAAGGGCCTGGGGGTCGGAAGTTACAATATCCGGTGGAGGAGTAGTACTAGCAGTGGCTAGCTTCGTGCTTTTTGTGGAGATAGGGCAATCGGTGGCCCAATGACCCGGTCCTCCGCAATATATGCAGAGTTTGTTATCTCGTCGGTATTTGCAGATTTCTTCCACAAGGGGGCCATGTTTGCGAGAAATGGAAAGATCCATAGGTCCAGGAGCAGTTCCAGTGGAGGTTGAAGGGGCCGGTTTTGGTGCAGAGGATTGTTGTTTGGATCCTGTAGTCTTAGGAGAGTCTCGTGATTGGAGCAGTTTGGCATGATTATCCAACTTAATATAAAGTCGGATAAATTCATCAAAATCTTCAGGAGGAGAGGCTTGGTAAGAGAGAGCTGTCCTAAGGCTGTGATTAGCTCCGTTAGTAAAGAATGAAATTTTCGTTCGGTGGTCTAGGTTGAGAATTGCAGCATAAGTGGCAAATTCGGCATAGTAAGTGGAGCAATCTTTGCCTCCTTGCTTAAGAACAAGGAGCTTTCGCTCTGCTGTAGCTTTTGCATCCGGATCATCATAGGCATTTTTCAATGCTGTTGTAAATTCATTATAGGTATTGAAGTTGATAGTTCCTCGGGTCTGGTCGAGGTATGGTTCGAACTAGTCTGCAGCGGAGCCTGTTAAGTAGGAGGCTGCATAGGCGATTTTTGCTGCATCGTTAGCGTAGTATATAGGGTCGGAGGAAAAGACTAGCGCTAGCTTGGTCATGAATCTGGTGAACTTAGATCTGGTACCATCAAAGTTCTTTAGTTCATGGAGCTTGGGAGCATGAGAAGAGGATTGCGTTAGAGTGGCCGTCTATGGAATCAAGCTAGGGGCAGTTACTCCATACTTGTATCCCCTATTGTAGTAGACCCAACAGCTAGTGTGCGCCACGAGGCGAGTACAACTCGCCCCGCCTCGCCAAGAACCGACTTGGCGAACGAGTTTTCGTCCGTCGACAACTCGCCGAGTCGGCTTTTCAATGCTTCAACTCGACTCGCCCTAACTCGGTGATCTACAGAATACTCGCCAAGCCTTTTATTTTATATTTCTCATTCCTTCGCTCTGTCTAGCCTGCGTTGTCATAGACTTCTACTGTTACGAATTTCATGTAATGTCACGGATCACTTCTACTGTTATGGATTGCCTGTACTGTCGGGAATCGCTCCTACTGTCACCGATTCCCTGTACTGTCACGGTCGCATCTACTGTCACCGATTGCCTGAACTGTCACGGTCGCTTCTACTGTCACGGATTGTCTGTACTGTCACGGATCGCATCTACTGTCACCGATTGCCTCTACTGTCCCGGTCGCTTCTCGTGTCACTGATTGCCTATACTGTCACGGTCGCGTCTACTGTCACCGATTGCCTGAACTGTCACGGTCGCTTCTACTGTCACGGATTGTCTGTACTGTCACGGATCGCATCTACTGTCACCGATTGCCTCTACTGTCATGGTCGCTTCTCCTGTCACTGATTGCCTGTACTGTCACAGTCGCTTCTCCTGTCACCGATTGCCTGTACTGTCACGGTCGCTTCTCCTATCACCGATTACCTGTGCTGTCACGTCCATACTATCATGGATCGCGTCTACTGTCACCGATTGCCTGTACTGTTACGGTGGCTTCTCCTGTTACCGATTGCCTGTACTGTCACGGTTGCTTCTACTGTCACGGATTGCTTGTATTGTCACGGTCATTTCTACTGTCACGGATTACCTGTAGTATTACCGATTGCCTATAATGTCACGTATGGCTTATACTGTCATCTATTTCACTGTTATTGTTTGCACTCGTTACCTATTGTTTGTATGCACTGCCAGTAAGGGCGGGAAACGACTAGGCTTGGCAGACGCCCGAGTATAAAGAAGGTTAGTGTAGAGGCTTGGCGAGTATTCTGTCGATCACCGAATACTCGGCGAGTCGGTCCGAGGCGAGTTGCCGCTAGCGACGACCGAGGCGAGGCGATTACCGAACGAGTTGTCAGGGCTATAAACTCGAACCGACTCACCCCGTGGTGCACACTACCAACAGCATTCTGCCATTGTTGAGGTGTTAGTTGTGGGAATATTGAAGATAGTTGGTATTCCACGACTGGAGTGTATTCCTACTCCAAAGGCTTCATAGATAGGTGAATAAAAGGATGTCGAGGTCTCCGGAGGTATAGTAGGGAAAACAGAGGGAGGTAGAGGAGGAGTATTCTGAAGGGTATCTGCTAGAGTTCGCCATTCGTCATTTTCAGAAAGTAGAGTTGTCTGAGCGGAAGATGCCATGGTATGTAGTGGAGACTATAGGTCACACAATAAAGTGTTAAGAATCGTTCTCGGAGAATCACCTATGACGCAGGTGAAGTGTTTTATTCGGCACTCTAGTGAGCGGTTACATAGGCATCATACTCGTAGGGGTATTACGTGTATGATTGAGGTAGTGGGAGACTCGGGCGAAACCTAAGTTGACAAGGAACGGACGAGCGGGGTAGTCTGGACTACACTCAAGTAGGGGGTAAACGGGATATTATTTCTAGGTACAAGGAAGAGAACAAGTTATTGCGTGAAGAAGGAAATATATAGTAGAAATCAGCCCTTTTTATAGACAATTCGGTTTCCTTCTTGAGAGTCGTGCTACTGGCTGGCACGACTGTCAAAGTATCCCAATTCGAGTTATAATAGAAGGACGCGCAAGTAATACTCGAGAGGCGCACTAATAAGGTTCCCGGAGTGCAAATTCTTCAACACTAATGAGAAGGGGTGTAGGAAAACAGTAAATAAGGGTAGTGTAAGAGGATTGATTTCTTATTTGAAAGTCATGCCAGTACTGGCACGACTCTCGCAGTTCAAAGGAAGTGAGGGTATCCGACTAGACTATTCTAGTCGATTCCTTAGTTAAGTGAGTACTTAGTTTGGACTTCCGGGATGTAGTCGGTAGCTGAACTAGTCCAGAACAGGGATCGAGTGCGAGAATGATCGACGAGCGTTGGTTCCAGAGAATCGGGTCTTAGCTAGTATGCTTATGCCAGCAAGTATGCAGGTTGCCAATATGCGACAAGGGTCGGGGATTGACAAGGTCGGGTTTGTAATAAAGACTAATCTCTATTATTTGTATATATTTCTAATATATAAGAATCTATCTCTGATTTTATAATTCTTACACTATTCTAAAATATCATAGTAATCCTTCTAGATAGGGCATACCTTTATATATACCTAGTATACTATCTTTATTCTATCTCCTTAATCTAACTATTATATGATAAAGAAATTCTTATTCTCTTCTCAACCATCAGTGATATGCTTATCATTAATAAACCTGTTAAGACTTAGTTCCATTTGTTAGTTAAAATCAATAACTGTGAGTTTCTTCTTTTTATAGGTATTAGTATTGTATCTTAGTTATTTATAAAAGTTATAATATTATTTGAAAGATTAAAATAATTTAGTGAGAATAATGACAAGATTGTTATCAACTGCCCCTCGTTTTTGGGAATAAGTAGTAACTGCAGTGGTCTGAAAAATATTATTATTATTACTTTTAGAAGGGGTTAGTATAGGATTCCATACTTATTGAGATACAATTAATGTGTTTTGGTAGATTTCTCTCATATAGTTAATAAAAGCTTTTTCATGAGAGGTAGTAGAAGAAAAAGTAGAAACTAATTTAGCTATTTCTTTATAAGAATCTTAGACTATATTAAGATTGTCTAAATAGTTCTTAAGAAATTTTTTCTCCTTCTAAAGAACTGAATCTGTAATGGTATAGTTAAGGCTACTATATCCTAAAGTATTATAGATAGTATAGATCTTAACTGCAAATACATGGTTATACATCATATAAGAGCTACTATATATAGAACAGTAAAAATCTTGGCATGTAGACTAATACATATACTTATATTATTGATAGTTACTATAGATAAGGGTTATATCAATAGAAGTTAGTATTGATAGAGGAGTCAAGGGCTCCTTTTCTTTATCTTTAGTTTCTATTTATTAAGATAGCTCTTCCTTAGATTCTTTAGTATTGGTAGATTGATACCTATTAACTAGTTTAGTATTAATAGAGGTGAGGGATTCTTTATTAGAGGCTTTTGACTTGTAATTGAGTACTTTATACTTATAGTTGTCTTCTGCTTCAGCTTCAGCTTCATAGTAGAGATAAAAGAAATGGTATCTGAGTTCCGCAGCTCTTCTATTATACTTATTATAGTCGCAATTGATGTATTAGAAGTTAATAGCTCTATAAAAAACCATTTTGGAGGATAAAGCTTAAGGGTATAAAGAAAAAGTTAAAGCATTGGTATAGAGATAAGGAGGAGGGTTGATACTAGTAGGAATATAATTATCCTTAGTAGTAGGAATATCAGGGTATTTATACTTTCTTAATAAAGCATCTACTATAAAGTTCTCTTTTCCTACTATATACTGGATTTTGCAATCAAATTCTATAAAGACTTCCTGCTATTATCTGAGTTTCTGGCTTACAGGTTTCTGAGTGTAAACAGTAACTAATAGTTTATAATCTATAAGGATAGTGAATTTATAACCTCTGAGTTGTACTTAAAAAAATTTTAATGAGTCAATAATTACCAATAATTCCTTTTGGAAGGTTAGGTAGTTTAATTGAGCTGAATTAAATTTTCTAGAATGAAAGTACGATGGTCTAATATAGATGAGAGGGCCTTGACTAATCTAAGATCCTAAACTTATATTACTAGGATTATAAATTAAATATTTAGATTCAGTAGATGTATTATTCTAGAGTTTTAAAACATAGAAAAAATTCATGAATTTTTTTAGTTTTTCAAACGCTATATTATATATATCTATCTATTCCTATTTTTTAGTTTCTTCTTATAATTTCGATAATATACTTGTATAATATACTAAGTCAGGAATAAAATAACTAAGATAATTAATAATTCTAAGAAAGCCTCAAAAGTCTTTCTTCTTTTTTAAAGTAGAAAAGGTTAATATTATTGTTCTCTTTATGGAATTAATATAAAATCCATCTGAAGTTAAAATATGACCTAAGATATCCAATCTATCTATAAAGAATTAATATTTACTTATTTTCAGAAAAAATCTTTTATCTTATAAGTATTATAATACTATTATAAGAGTAGTAATATACTATTTATAGGTCTTAGTAAAGATAATAATATCATTAATATAGACTATTAAATCTTTATAGAGTTTATCCTCAAATACTTTATGTATTGCTTGAACTATAGTAGCTAGTATATTATAGTCTCTTTATTATATAACTCTACTTCTATAATATCCTAAATATATCAAGAACGTAGAGTATTTCTCTAATTTTAGATCGATTCTGATATTGTAGTAGCTATCCACTAGGTCTAATTTTAACCAAATAGAATTTGCTACTACTAATTTAATTAATTCATTAATATTAAGTAGTGGTATATAATCTAGTTTAACTATGAGATTGTAGTCTTGATAGTCATTGACGAATCTGATTTCTTCTAGTTTATCTCTTTTATAGATAGTGAACATAGTAACTGTATTAGTATAGTGGTTTAGTAGAGTCCAAATATATTTCATAGACCTGATTTGTCTCCTACTTCTAAGTTATCTAGTAAGAGTATTTCATTTTTTGATTATAATATTGAAGTAGACATTGAAAGTGTTAAGACTTTTATTAGGATATCTGGATCTAGTATTACCTTGAGTGAAGATAATACTTTCTTTCAAGTATTGTCTAATATAGAGGAGGCAGTTTATAAGCTCTAAAATAATTATTATTTCCTTATTATGCCAATTCTTCTTAAAACCTATAGTACTTATTTTTTATTTATATACTATATTTTTTGTTTTCAGTATAATATTAAGGATTACCAGAAGTATAAGTTGATTTATCAAGGATACTAGGAAAAGTATCTAGAATAGAGGTGGGATACTTTTATATAGGGAACTATAGCCTATTAAAGCTCTGCTTAGCTTGCTTCTAACTCTTGTAGTTATACTATAGTTGAGAGTCTAATATCTCATTAGTTGTCATTGTAGCTAGCTAAATTTATAATATTGTTATTATATTTGAGATGTGTTATACTAAAAAGTATAAAAGAGTATTATCAAGATTGATTAAGCCTTGAGATAAGAAGTTATAGGTAGTAGAGATTAACTTTTGATATTAAAAAAAATATAATGAATGATACTAGAGAGTAGTCATTCAGTACTGTTTATACAATCTATATCCACTAAAACGGATATATATATATATAAATTCTGCTAAGGGATTACCTAGAAGGGTAGTTGTTGTTAAGTAAGGCTTTCTATTAAGAATATTAATTAACAGGTATAATTTCTACTTAAATTATTTGCTAACTAACTGATCTATTATAAGTTATTGTCTATCTGAGTAGTCTAAGAAGAAGATTCCAAAGAGGAATTCATACTTCTTTTATACTTGTTCAATAATATATCTGATAAATCAGAATATATAGAATATAGTACTTTCTATAGGGTAGTACTATATAAGTCATAGGAAATATATAAGTCATAGGAAATATATAAGTCATTAGAAATAGGGCTATGCTAGGGCTATATAATACTCTCGAGTTTATATACAAGATAAAAAGTTCTACTAAATAACTAACTACTAGATTTAGTAGTTATAAAATAATAATAGATATAGAAAATATAAGATAAATAAAATAATAAAAAATAATATCTCTTATTATAATATCTCAATAGATTTTATTATAGGATTACTATAGTCTAATAGATATAATACTATATTAGTAATAGTATACTAATTAACTAAGATATATTATTTTATTTCCTGCTATAATATAGTTACTATAGAATAGCTTATAAGTCTTTATACCCAATATGTTTTTTGCCTCTATAGACTTCCAAAAATGATCATCTTGGACTATAAAGCTTAATTTATTACTAAGTTTTAGAAATCACTTTGCTGAGCTCTTCGAATGAAGTTACTACTTTTTACTCCCTTTTACCCCTAAATAGATAAACAGATAGAATATATTAATATGATCCTTGAACAATATCTATAGATTTATATTAATTATTTGCAAGATAATTAGGAGAACTAGTTTTATTTTGCTAAATTTACAGCTAATAATTAATCTTCAGAATCAATAAGGGTATTACCTTTCTTTATTAATTATAGTTATGATCCTCTTTA